>JAJJKW010001555.1:0-70308 GCA_023805745.1 Isotricha sp. YL-2021b
TTTTAGAATTTATTTTTAATCATAATTTAAATTTTTTAACATAATATTGTCAAATTTATAATTCTTTTTAATTTTCTTTAATTATTTTTTCTCTATCTTGTAATTTTATAGATTTTGGAATTATATAAATTTAATTATAAATAAATTACAAAATAATAAGAATATAGAAGAATTTATAGTTTTTATTTTTAATATTATCATCATTAAAATAAATCAATAAATAGTTATAAATTATTATAAAGAATTCAATCCTTTAAATCAAAAAAAATTTCATTTAAAATTTTAGAAAAAAAAAAATTTTCTTTTATATTATTTTAAAATAAATCTCAAAATATAATTAAATCATTTTTAATATTTAACCTATAAAAATTAAAAATAAAAGTATATTCATTTTAATTTTCACTTTTTTGTTAAATATTAATTATTTAATAATTATTTTTCATTAGGAGAAAATTTTATTATAAAAGGAATGAAATAATTTGTCTTTAGTTTTTATTAATTTATCATTGTTTTTCAAGTTCTATACAAAATCCATTATATTAAATAAAGAAATTTAAAAAAAGTATTTTTATTTTTATTCATAATATATTCTTAAAAACACATTTATTTTGAAAATAAAATATAGAATTTAATATATTATTATTTTAATCTTCTTCATCATAATCTTCTCTTATAGAATTTTTAAATGTCAGTTTCAATGATTTTGAATACAAACAATTTTTTTTCCAAAAACATTTTTTCCTTCTTTAAAATCTTTATTCATAGATTCTAATAATTTGTTATACCAAGGAGGGACTTTTCCACTAACAGTAACACAAAGTATACTATTAGGACTACTCATTTTATAATCAACTTGATTAATATTTCTAATAATAAATTCATTTTGAGTTTCAACATAAGAAGTAAGAAAAATTAAATCAGTAATTCTAGTAATTCCTTTAGGAATTTCAATATATTCATCATTAACAGAACTTTCAAAACTATATAAAATGCCATTTTCATAAAAATCATATTTTTTATCAACACTATCTCTTTCACTCATAAAAAAAACAGGACTTTTCATCCAATTATGTAATATACATTTTTCATTTTCATCTCCTTCAATAATTGTATATGCTTTTATTTGATTATCCCAATTTGGTCTTACTGAAGTATAACTTGAATATTCTAAAATATCTTGAAATGAAGTATTTGGAGGTAATTTATTTTTTTCTATCTTATAATACATTCTTATTATTGGATTTTTTGCAAATATTGAACCTGATTCATTTATTGATAAAATTAAATTTTCTTTATTATAAAATTCTCTAAATAATTTTAGATTATCATCAAATATATAATCATGTAATGCAACTATAGACCTTTTTGAATATTCCATTACCTCATATTCTCCATTTCTATACCATGTTCTTTTAAAAACTTCTGAATTATCTATTGAAGGATTAAAATAATTTTTTAATAAAGTTTCATATATTTTTTCTTCTTTTTTTTCCAAAGTTATTTCCTCTTTTTTTTCTGTTTCTATATTTTGATTTTCATTGTTATTATTTGATTTTTGAGGTTCATATTCTTTTTTTAAAATTGAAGAACTGTCTTCTTTTATTTCTGGAGCAATTAAATCTTCATTTTTTGCATCTTGTAATTTTTCTGTCTGATTTTTTTTTAAACAACAAAAACAACAACAAATTCTTTGACATAAACTCATTATTGAAGATTTGATGAATAAAAAATAATTTATTTTTTAACTAATAATTTTTTAATGTTTAGTTCAAAAGAACAATATTTATATTTTCCTATAGAATATAGACAATGTTTAATTAATAAAAAAGATAAAAAAAATATTATTAAAATAAAAAGGCCTTTGATTCAAAAACAAAATGTAAAAAATATTATTGTATTAACATTTTCAGATTATTATAGAGAACCAGAAGAAATAATTTTAACTCAATATAAATTATTATATTTAATAGATGAAAATGACCCTTTATATAATTCCTATGAAACTGAAGAAGAAATTAATGATGTTATTATCAATAAAAAATATAAAAAAAATTTATTTAAATTTTTAATAACTGTAGGACTTGATTTTGCTGATAATAATTTTATTCAAAGAATTAGTAGAGAAATTTTTGAAAAAGGAAAGTTAACATATTTTGATTTTAAATTTATGAGATATAGATATACTGTTGAATTTAAACTTAATTTATTAAAATTTTTACCTCTATCATTAGAGCCTTTTATTACTTTTCCACTTATTAAATATTTAAATTGGGTTGAGTATCATTTCCCAAATAAAAAACAATTCATTAAAAAAAATGATATTAATTTAAATAAATTACTTAAAAAATTTATTAAATTCCAAGAAAGAGACATTAATTTTTTTTGTTTAAATATAAAAGAATCTTATTTAGAAGTTTTGGAACTGTAAGTTAATATATTTAATAATATATAGGATTAAAAAATATAAAAAAGAAATTAACAATCTCAAAACATAAAAAATAATTTTTGAGCTAAATATTTATTATTTATTATTATAAATTAATGAATTTTAAAAGGAGAAATATATTTTTTTTCTATAATGGAAATAATATCTATATTTTCAAAATATGGTTCTTTTTTTAATTGTTCAAAATCTTGAATTCTTTGAGTTTTATCTTTATTTATTAATTTATCTAAAATATTTTTTGCTGAATCAGATATATTTGATTTTTGAGGATATTTTAAATTTCCTTTTTGAATTATTCTTATTAAATTATCTTTATTTTGTTCAAAGAAAGGAGGAATTCCACATAATAATTCGTATATAATTATTCCTAAACTCCACCAATCAGTACTTTTATCATATTCTTTTCCTAATAAAATTTCTAAAGATAAATATTCGATTTTATTTTTAAATAATTTCATTTTTTGTTCATATTGTGCAATTAAAATATCATTTATGTTTAAATATCCATCTTCTCCTATTAATATATTTTCTGGTTTTAATGTTGCATAAACTATATTATTTTTATGAAGATTTTCTAAAGCAAATCCTAAATTGATTATCAAAAATTTTATCTTTTCTTCTTCTACTTTTATATTTGTTTTTAAAAATTGTTTTAATGTCTGTTCATTATTATAATTATTTAAAAAAAAGACTCTTTCAGATGATTTAAAACAATATTCAATTTCAGTTATAAATGGAATTTTTCCATAATTATATAAATCAATTTCATTATTATCAATTTTTATTGATTTCATTATAAATTTTTTTTTATTATATTCCATTAATAAAGATTTACTATAAAAATCACTTCCAATAATATTACAAATATTAAAGTCTTCTAAAGAGATATTTTGAGGGTTCTCATTTTTTAAATCAATTAATTTATATTGAGAAACTTTTTCAGGAAGACAATTTTTATTGTTTATATTATCATTTTCTTCTTCTGCAAAAACACCGTTGTCATTTAAATAATCAATTATATCAACTAAATTTTGAGTATCCATTTTTGAAAAATTTTTATGATGTTTTTTATCTTGTTTATTTGTAACATATCTAAATAATGTTTCATCATTTACCATAGATAATTTAAGGGAATTATTATTTAAATTTGCATATACAATATAAATATAGCCTATAATAATATGTTTATTAGGTGATGTATAATGGTAATCATATTCTTCATCACCATGAATTACAAATTGGTCTGTTTTTCTTGAAACTGTTATTCCTGTTAATTTTGATATTACTATTCTTCTTTTTAATTCTTTTTTTTTTAAATTATATAATGCTTTAGTTGTTATTAATAAATTTCTTTGTTGTTCATATCCTTTGGTATTTATTTTTTTAACTAATGAACTATATAATAATTTTTCATCAGTAATAATTTTAAGAATATCTTTATTTTCGGCTAATTTTAATTCATCTTGAATTTTATACATTTTAAATAAAAAGACAAAAATTTAATAATTTAAATTTTAAAAAATAATATAACTTTTAATGATAAAAATAAATATATAAAAAAACTAATCATTTTTCTTGCTATTACTCATATCAGGAAGAGAAGAAGAAGAATCATATGAACTAACATCACTAAAATAATTTAAATCATTTAAAACATCAGGATTAGTGATAGTATAATTAATATCTTTTAATAATTTTGAGGCAACACTCCCATCTAAATATCTATGATCAATAGTATAAAGAATTTTACCTTTATAATAATCATTTGTATCATTTTTTTTTTTATATTTTTTAATTTTAGAAATTCCAATACAAAAGGGTGCATAAGAAAAAGGAGAAATAGGTAAATAAGTATCAGTTAAACCCATTTTACCATAATTAACAATAACAGCAGTTCCATAATTATATTTAGGTAATCCTAACCAAGATAAATTCATTCCACAAGCAGATAAATATGATATAATTCTTAAGAAAGGTGATAATAAAAATGTTGGTAATAAATTCATAAAGAATCTTTTTCTCCCTACATTTATATCTATTCCACGTTCAATATTTTCTATTCTTTGATTTACTTTATCTCTTATTTCTTCTAAAGATAATTTATCTGCATCTTTTATTGTTATTACTTCATTATTTTTTCCATGATCTGTTGATACTGTTACTGAAACATCAATTCTTGTTTTTTTTACAAATAAACCAAATAATACATTACCATTTAATTTAGGATATTTATTAAATAAATTTCCTACTAGTTTTAACATAAATATTGTGGGTCCTATTTTACAATTATGTTCTTTATTATATTTTTCTAAAAAAATATACATATTTGTCATATCTACTTTACTTTCACAATATATTTGACTATCAAAGGGATGTGTCCATGTTGACATAAAAAATTTTTTTTTTGATGTGTTTGTTTTAAAATCACATAATATTAATTGAGTAATAACATAATAAGGAATTAAAATTCCAAAATAATATTTCCAAAAAGCTGTTTGATATAAGAGTAAATAAAATGAGATTACACATATTAATAGGACAGTTAAGGCGTCCATTTAAATAATAAATATATTGAAATAATAAGGATATTATTTTATTAAATTAAACATAGAATTTTATTTTTAATATTTTTTAAATTTTGAAATAATTTATTTTTTATTTTATAAAATGTAATATATGAAAAAATTCTTCTCCCCCTGCAAATACATATAATATTTTTTTATATAAATAATAATCTATAAAAGTAATTCTGTCATTTAAATGATATGCATTTGCTATAGTAAAATTAGAATAATCATAAACATTAATCATTTGAGAATTTCCAATAAATAAAGTTCTATCATCATTATAAAACTTAAGACAAGAAATTTGTCTTTTATCATCAAAAAATATTTGATTTGTTTTTAAATGCCTTTTTGTACTAAATAAAAAATTAATTTTTTCAAAACTAATAAAAAATAAATTTTTTCTTCTATCAGCATAAACTAATAAATTTTTACTATTTTTCTTATTATAATAATAATCAGTACATTCAATATTATTAATATCTTTTATAGTATCTTCATGTTTATCAACCTCAAAACCAAAAATTTCTTCATTAAAGGCTTTCCAAACTTTAATTTTATTATTATCGCAAATAATAATAGAAGGAGAACCATCTTTAACCTTATAAATATTTTGAACATCATAAAATTTTTTAAAAACAGTATTAATATATTTAGCATCATGTAATGATTTAATTTCCCATAATTTAATAGCACCATTTTTACTTCCAGTTATTATTTGATAATTACTTTTATTTGAATAAGGTTGTATTGCTGTTAAAGCAGTAATACAATCATCATATTCATTACTTAAAATATTTCTTGAAGAAAAATCGTCTTTTTGGTATATTCCAAAAATATGTCCTCCAATAACATAAAATTCTTTATTATCTAAAATAATAGTATCTATTGTATAAGAGCCTTTTTTTATTTTCATATCATTTTCTATACAAACAAAATCATCATATGTATATTTTTCTGTTAAAAAAGGATGAAATATACAATCCATGATTATATTTTTTTTTTCATATATTTTTTTGCCTTTATATTTTATTAAATAAAGTAAATATAAGAGATCATCTTCATCAGCTTTGTGTTTATATATTATTCTATATGTGTTATGATATTGACAATATTTACTAAATTGTTTAAAAGAAAATATTAATTGATTTTTTTCTTCTTTTATTTCAAAATTATCAAGATATAATAAATTTTTTAAATGAGGAAATGAATCTTCAAATCTAATAGTTACTATAGCTTTTTTTAACTTTTTTAATATTGGACATCCATTCATTAAAAAAAATTAAAAAAAATAATAATTTATTTCAAGTGAATTACTCACTTAAAAAAAGAGTTATTATAAATATTTAAATTAAAATAATAAAAGAAAAACCAGAAAATTTGGAAATTAATGTAAAATAAATGAAAAACATTTAAATTAATAAAAATCACATTTTCTGAAAATTAAATTTTTTTTTATTTTTATTGATGAATTTTTCAATTATTAAAAATAAAAAAAATATTTATAATAAAAATAAATATAATGCTATGAATAATAATAAAATATTATATATTGTAAATTATTTTTTGATGTTTTTAGTTTAAAAAATTCTTAAATATCATTATTTAATTTTTACTTTTTTTATTTTATTTTATAAGAGACATTCTCTTAAATCATTATCTTTTTCATCATCTTCTTTAATTTGTAAGTTATAATATTCTTCTAAGAATAAATTAAAAATTAAAATTATAACTTCAATAAAGACTAATATGAAATAAAAAATATTTATTAATGATTCTTCAGCTAAATACTTATAAACATTATCCATAATAGTCTTTTGGTAGTAATTAGCAAGATAAAAAATAAAAATAGAAAATCCCATTTGACATGTATTAATAAACATTGATTTATAATAAGAACTTTTCATATATGAATTGAATTTTTCTGAATAATCATTATTAAGTTCTTTCAGACATAAATTAATATTTAAAGCACAAATAGAAAATAAAATGGTAACTTCCAAAGAGCTTAAATACATATACATATTATTAAAAATTGAAAATAAAACAAATAAATTATAAATATGATAAATAAGGAAAATTCCTAAAATAATTCCAATAATATTGAATATTATATAACCTCTTTGAAATAACTGAAAATTTTTTTCAATAGGATTTGATTGATGATATTTTTTTTTCATTATGATTTTATTGATTTTAATTGTGTTATTTTGTTCATAATTAGAAAAATTTATATTATTATTTATATTATTTGTTTTTTTTATTACAATATTTTGATTATTTAAGTTTTTTCTTCTGTTTTGATTGAATTTCTTTTTAATTTTTCTTTTTTCCTCCAAATTCAGAGCTCTCTTTTTTCCATCATTTGGTTCAATAATAACAACATGTTTAGATGAAGAAGAATTTCTTCTTGATTTTGAAGAAGAACGTGAATTATTTAAAATACCTTTAATTTTAACATTTTGAACTTTTTCATTAAAATCATTTTCATCCATTTAATTTAATAATCATTTAATAAAATAAAACAAATAATAAATATTCGGTATATCAATAAAAATTAATAAAAATGAAATATTCTAAAAAATGAAAGGTGAAAAAGATATAATAAATACATCAAATAAATTTGATTCAGAAACATCAAGAGGAGGAATAGCAGTAGATACTAGTAAAACATATTTTGATTCTTCTCCTCTTAATTTAGGAAATAATATAATATGTAAAAAAAGAATATATGGAATACGTGAGAATTTATATTATTTAACATCACTATTTTTCAGTAATATTATTATATTTCTATTTTGGTGTATTTATATTTATTCATATTATTTAAATAATTCATCTTTTCCAGTAAGAATTTTTTTATTATTAATTCCTTTATTTTTTACTTTTACTCAATTTTATCAAATTAAATGTTTTATTACTGAACCAGGAATAATTCCAAGAGGTTCTCAAATATTTCAAGGTAATATTGGAGGAGATCAATTTATTTATAGTAAAAAAGAGCATAGACCTATTATTATGGTTCAAAAACATTGTTATATTTGTAATATTAATAGACCAAATAAATCTTTTCATTGTTTTTTCTGTAATAATTGTGTTGAAGAATTTGAAACACATTGTGTCTATGTTGCTAATTGTATTGGGAAAAGAAATAAAAAATTTTTTTTGTATTTTTTATTCAATAGCTTTTGCTTTTATGGATTAGTTATTTTTAGTGGTTTTATTCAACTTGTATTTTCTTGTATTCATTTTAATTCTTTTTATAAAATTTTTTTCAATTCTTATTCAATTATTCTTGTACTATTATCTTTATTGATTCTTGCAAGTATTATTTCTTACTTTATTTTTCATAATTTTATGATTTTTATTACTATTAATTTAATTACAAATATTATATATATCATTATATTTTATATATCAAAAAAAAATTATTCTCAATTATCTCCTAAATATTTAAGTCCTTATAATATTAGTTTAATTTCTTTTTGTTTTCCTATTTTATTTATTAATTCAATGTTTCTTTCTGAACAAATTAAATTAATTTGTATCGGATTAACATCATTAGATTATAAAAATATTATTAATTATAATAAAGCTTTAAGAGAAAGTAATTATGAAGATGAAAAAAAAGAACAAAATTCAAGAGAAAATAAACCATGTACAGTTATAAAAGAAATTCCTATTATAAAATTTATCCCATCTTTTAATTGTAAAAATGCTATGATTAATTTTAAAGAATTTTTACAAAGAAGAGTTTCTCCAAGTCTTATTTTACAAGATGATTATTAAAATATTTAATATCTTTGTTATAAATATAATTATTTATTTAAAATGAAATTAATTTTAACATTATTATTTACATTAATTTTTATTTTTTATTAATAATACCATAAATACTTAATTTATAGTTATATTTGTTTATAACTGAAAATTTAACCTTATGAACAGAGAGTTGAATATGAATTCTAATATCATATTTCATAGATATGTTCATTAGATAAAAGAATCATTTTAAAGAAAAATACCACTTTAATGTGTCATTTTTTGTCGGAGTGATTAAACATTATTATAAAAAAGTTTAATTTTTAACTTAATAAAAAAATTTCAATTTTTTACAATAAATTAAAAACATAAATTAAACATATAAAATAAAAAAGAATTTGAAAAAGATTGAAAAAATAATTTATTTGAATTAAATATTTTTTATTTTATTATGTCTTCAGTTGTTACCAATAATTATGTCTTCTGTGAAAAACCAAATAAAACAGAAACAAGTTCAATATTTAGAAAAATAACTTTTCAAAAATGTCCAAAACAAATTCCAATAAAAGTAGTTTTCACAGAAGACCAAAGTACTTGTAATACAACTAGTCCTTCTTATACAACTGAAGACAATAATCATCAAACTTATCCTTTTAGTATATTAAAAAGCAGAAAGAAAGAAAAAAAATATTTAAGACATAAATTTAATACAATTATTAGTCGTGTTCATAATATGGATTGTTTACTTAAAAAAATTAAAGCTAAATTCTTAAAATATGTTTATATTACAGTGAAAAAATATTTCTTAAATGTAGGTATTACTATTAAAAAATTCGATCAATGTAAAGAAGTAAGAAATTTAAATGTTATTCATAATAGAGATAATTTTATTAATTTAAAAATTGTTGATATTCTTTTATCAAACAATATAATTAATAAAGAAGATTTACAAAAAATAAATGAACCTATTGATAGTGAATTTTCAAAAATTTTAAATTCTAAAGTTAAATTATTTTATCAATTTAATTTTCTTTCTTCTTTTTATTTTAAAAATTGGTTAAAAGACCCAATTAAAATTCCAAAGAGAGAAAATAAAATTGAAGAAATAGAAAAATATCCAAATCATAGTAAATGTCTTTTCAAAAAATGCCCTGAAGATTATAAAAAATATAAATTATTATTATTACATACTGCATGTAATTTTATATTTTATTTTCAAAATAATCCTTTGAAATTTGGGAAGAAAAATACAGGAAATGATAATGAAGATTTATAAATATTAAATTAAATTTCAAAATCATTTTTTCAAAAAAAATATATGATTAATTAATATATTAATATTATAAATTTTTTTTTGATTGTTGGTAACTATAATATTTTTCAGGACTCATTTTAACTTTTTGAATTCCAAGTTCAGTATAGATACTAAAATCTAAATCACTATGATGACTATAAGACATATTTGCCCAATCAATTGGTTTTTTTTTGTTTTGATTTTCATTTAAATTTTCTTTTAATGGCTTTGTCATACTTCTATGATATTGATTATTTGATATTTGAAAATCATTTTTATTTTTTGTCTTTGTTGTTAATGGTGGCTTTTTTTCATTATTTTTATTTAAAGAATTTATTAATTCCATTTTTATTTTAGCTATTTCATCATTTGTTTTTAATTTTTTACTTTTTAATAAATAGTTTTCTTTTTTAATTTTTTCAATATTTTCTTCATTATTGACTTCTATCATTAAATTTGAATTTTGAATTTTATTTTTGATTATTCCAAAATTTGAATTTTCAATATTTAGATTTAACCATATACTTTTATTATTATTTTCGTTGGGATTTTGATTATTTTCTAAAGGTTTAAGATTTATTATTGAAAAATTATTTTCTTTATTAGGGATTGAAGTTTTAAGCCAATTTAATTTCATAAAAGAGTATAATGTTTCATTTGGAATATTCGAGAAATCTTCGTTTATTTTTTCATCTTTATTTTCTTCCAGTTTTTTAGGAGAATATTTATTTATTTGTATTGAATTTTCGTTTGGACAAACTAATAAAAGATTTAACCAATTTTTATTTTTATTTTCATTTTTATTTTGTTCTGGATTTTCTTGTAAAATTGATAACTTTACTTTAGTTGGTTCTGATGCATATTCAATATTTAAATTAAGTTTATCTTGTTTATTTTCAGTATTCCATATTGTTTTCATTATTTCTAAAAAATCTTTTTTAGGAATAATAAAAGGATTTCTTTCATTTTCATTTATTGATGAAATAAAATCATTATATTTTAATTTCATTTCATCATAAGAAAGGTAATTATCATATTGAAAACTATAATTTCCTTTATTATTATTTATAAAAATATAAGAATTATCTTTATTAAATAAATCATCTCTTATCAAATCTTCAAAGTTGGGAATTTTTTTTTCATATTTTATTTCTAATTTTAAGGGATTAACTATATTTTCGTCTTTAAGATTTCCTTTTAACTCGATTTGATAGTTTGAACAAATATCAAATTCCAAAGTTTTTTTATTATTTATTTGTATATTATTTAATTCAGATTTTATTTCTTTTTTTTCATTTAAATCAGATTTCAAATCATTCTTTTTTTTATTATCTAAATTATTATTCTGATTTTCTTTCAAAATTGAAAAATCATAACATTCAGAAGCAATTAAATTAGTAAAATTCCAATTTGGTTTAAAAATAGACATTTTTCTATTACTATTTCTTACTTTATTTAAATTAATATTATTCTTTAAAGATTGTTCATTTGTTAATGTTATATCCATTTTTGAAATAGAAAATGATGAAGGTTCTTTAGAAGATTTTATTTTATCTATGATTGAAGTTATTGAAAAAAATATTTCATTTGATATTCTATTTGCAGGCTTTTTAGGTTTAAATAATGAATCAGTTTTATATGAAATGGCTCTTTGTCTTATTATATCATTTGGTTCTGGTTCTAAAGTAAAATAAAATTGTCTTTGAACTGTAATTAATTTTTTGGGTTTTTCTTTTTCTTTTTTTTCCTCTTTTTCTTCTTTTTTAATATTTTCATTTTTTTCTTCTTTTTTAATATTTTCATTTTTTTCTTCATTTTTATTAATAATTGATTTATGACATTTACAATTACAGTTTCCTTTTTCATCTAAATTATTATTTGTTTTATTATAATTTTGAGATGCTAAAAATTTCATATTTACACTTCTTTTAACTGCCATAACTTTCTTGACGGCTGATACAAATTTTGTTTTTGGTAAAATAGATATATTGTTAATTCTATATTTAGGAATAATTATTTCAAATTTTTTTTTTGGTTTTTTTCCAATAATTTTAATATTATTAACTCTATAAGTAATTCTAATTGCTGCTTTTTTCATATTTCTATCAGGAGTTTTACTTAAATATTTAAGACTATTTACTTTATTAATCCTGAAATTATTATTAGTTAGGATTTTATTTGGTGTTTTAGTTCTATTATTACTTTCACTAATATTATTAATTTTTTTAATATCATTATTATTTTTACATAAAAATTTAAGATTAACAACTCTATACGAAGGTCTAATTCTACTTTTATTGTCTTTTACTCCTTTTCCTAACATTTTAATATTATTTACTCTATAAGAAGGATAAATATTTTTAAATTTTTGAGATACTGTTTGTGCTTTTGAAGATGAACTTATTATATTATTTTTATTATCACTATTTTTAATTGAAGGTTTTCCTAAAAATTTAAGATTTACAACTTTATAAGATGGATAAATTCTATTAAATTTTTGCACTTTAGAATTTGTTGTTACTTTCGAGGTATTATTATTGGATGATTTTAATGATGAATTATTTGATGAATTATTCTGTGCTTTTGGTATTGTATTAATTTTATTAGAATTATTATTATCACTTGAAATATTTGTTGTTGTTATTGTTGAAGAAGTGATTTTTTTTGGACTATTACTTTTATTTTTAATTTTTCCTTTTTTTGTAATTGTTGTTTTTGTTTCTTTAATTTGAACATATGAAGTATTATCATCATCATCTTCACTTTCATTAAAATCATCTTTATTAAAATTATTATTATTAGTTTTATTCTTATCATTTTTATTATTTTTAAATATATTATTATTCATATTACTATTTACTTTATCTAATTTAATAACTTGACTATTGATATTATAATTTAATTTTGGACCTGCATAAATTTTAAAATTTTCATTTTGAATTTTAATATTATTTTTTTTCCAATGTTTTAAAATTTCTGAAATTAAATCAGAATAATTTAATTCAGTTCTATAATTATAATTATTTTGAGTTTCAATAGTAAATTTATTATAAATAGGACTAGGTTCAGTTTTCATTCTATGATTTTCATCTAAAGTTTTAAAATTAGGTAAATTCTTGAAAGAAAAAGCACCTCCTGTCTCAAAAAGTAAATTAGGTTCTTTATTATTATCTCCAAAAGATAAATGAGAATTATTATATTTTGTTTTTAAATTTACTTTATTCCCAATAGTAGATTTATTTCTTTTTTCTTCTTTCATTGGAATTTTTTCAATTTCTTCTATTGGAGAAGGCTTTGGTTTAAATGTTATAATTTTTTGACCATAATTTTCAAAGTATCCATATTTTTCTACTGTATATTCTAAAATATTACTTTTGCTTGAACTTTTTTTTCCTTTTGATGGAAATTTTATTGGTGTGCTATTATTTATTGAAAAAGAATTTTGATTTTGAGGTTGATTCACATATGAAAATAATTTTTGTTGATGTTGGTTCTCCATTTTTAAAAATAAATTTAATTTCTGGGTTTTATATATTTTTTATCTTATATTTATTTTTTTAAAATTAAATTTTAATTTTAAGATATTTTTTATTTTTTTAAAAAAAAAAATAAATTTTTCTTGATAAAAATATAAATAAGAATTTAGAAAAATTTTTAAAGGAAAAATTTTATTTTTATAAACACTATCAATTAAAAAAATTTAATATTTATAAATAATAATTTAAATTTAATTACATTATATTACATTTATCAGAACAAGAAGTTTCATCTTTTCTTTTTTGGCTATTTTCTTTATTTTTTTCTGTAATATTAGAAAGTTCATTAATATTATCATTTTCTTCTAAATCAACAAAATGCTCATCACCGCATATAACACAAAAAAATATATATTCATTATCATTAAATTCTCCAACATCTTCAATTTTATTTTTTTGCAGATTTAAACATCCTTTACATATTTTATGTTCAATATCATTTTTTACTTCTAAATTTAATAGATCATCAGTTTTTTCACCACATATACAACAAATTATTTTTATTATTCCTTCTTTTTTTTCTTTCTTATCTTCTGTCTTATTATAGATTATATTTTTTGAACATTGTAAAGCATCTATTATATTAAAAGGTAATTTACATATACATGGTATTATTGGTAATAATTTAATTTCATATTCATTTAGAAATTTGTTATTTGTTGCATTATTTATATAATTTTCTAAACATTGTTGACAAAAACGACATTTACATTTTAGTTTAATTATTTTATTAAATTGTTTTTTACAAACGAAACACATTTTTTTTAAGTAAGAGATTATTTCATCTGTAAAATTTTTTTTATATATTGAATTATAGGAAATGGATGATATTTCAATTTCATTTTTTATTTTAATATCTCTTAGATAATATTCTAAATTAGTAAAATTATTATTAAAAAAATGTATAGCTCTATTTTTTAATATATTTACACAATAATTATTTAAACATTTAGGACAAAATACTTTATAATATAAATTTAATAAAACCAATTGAATATTCTTTTCATTACATAATGGGCATTGAATATTTTTTATATTTTTTACCAGATAACTTTCTTTTTTAATATTTTTATCCAAAAATTCTTTAGGAATCCAAAAATCTTCATTTGAATATATTAAATGAAAACTATTAAAAAAAAAACCTATTGTAAAAGTTATATTTTCATTATTTTTATTTCTAGTTCTTATTTTTATATTATTAAAAGTCATATGTTCCTTATTTCCATCTAAATAAATGATTAATAAATTTACACCAAATATATCACAAATTATTTGAAGAATATTTTTATCAATTTCATAATAATCATTTAATTCTATATTTAAATGTAGACAAATTATTTTTCTTAAATATAAAATAAATGATTTATCAATTCCTAATTCTTCATCATTAAAAGCTTTTTTTAAATCATCTATTGAAGAATGAATTTCTCTAAAAAAATTAAGAATATTTTCAAAAGACGAAATTTCATTATAAATTGAATTAAAAAAGTCATTTAGAAGAAATAAAGTTTCATTATTTTCACTGAATATATAATTTTCTAATAGAGAAAAAGCAAAAACTCTAAAAAAAGAATAACCATCATTTAAAATAAATCTGTAAGTTAAAAAACTAGAAATAATTTTTAAAATTATTTGTTTATTTTTGGAATTATTATATAATTCATATTTATATAATATTGATGATATATCTTCAATATCACCAATTTTTTTGATTTTAGACTCAGTTATAATATATTTCTTTTTTGGACAATTATTTATTAAATTTTCAACTTCTGGTAATAAATTTTTAGAATAATTCCATTTTTTAATACGAATAAAATTAGTTTGATTAATCTTATTTTTTGTAAATTTATATTCAAAAAAATTATAAGAAAAAAAATTATTTTTTCTTTTATTAAAATCATAAATACTTTCATTTTCTATAAATTTTTTTACATTTCTTTTTTCATCATTATCATCAAAATGTTTATTATAATTTTTAAAAAAACCATATTTTTTATTATTTCCTATTTCATTAGGATTTATTGAAAATTCTTTTTTATTTATCATATCAAAACATTTAATAATTTGATTTAAATTTTCTTCTGGGTCAAAAGAAGATAAATCATCATCTAATTTTAAATTAGAATTCGATTTTTTATCATTCAATATTGAGTCATCTAATGATAATTTATTATTATATTTATTGTTAAAAGAAAAATTACAATTCTTTTTTTCAATGGATAAATCTTTTATTTCCATGTTAAATGATAAAGTTTGTTTTGAGTTATTATGTAATAATAAATTATTATTAAATTCTTCATCAAAATCTAAATTAAATGAAAGATTTATTTCATTAGATGGGATAAAAGAAGAAAAAGTACTATTTAAATTTTCATTATCATTTATATCATTTTTTGGATTATTTTCATTATTATCTAAAAGAATTTCTTTATTATCATTATTTTTTTGTTCCTCTTTATTTTTAATATTATCATAATTTCCAATTTTTTTATTTTCATTTGCATTAATAATATGGAATTCAGTAATATCATTATTTAAATTTGACATAATAATATTTGAAATAAAATATTTAGTTAAATAAAAAAAAATAGTATAAATAAAAGTTAATTTAAAATCTTTTATCATGATTTAATTGAGTAATCCTTAAAAGAAAACTGTTTAAAATTCCAGCAAAAGTAAAAATTCCTCCAATAATAGCACAAATATTTACAATTCCATCAAAATTATTTGGAATAGAATATTGATATATAATTTTTATAGGACTTAAATCATAATAAAAAGCAATTTCTGGAGGTTCATTACTATCAGTTTTTAAAAAATAATTTCCAGTAAATTGAAAAACATTATAAGTTTTATTCTTATCTCCAAAATATTCAGTTGGGACTATATTTAAATAATAATTATGTGTTAATGCTTCGTTATCATCAATTTTTACAATATTATCTAAAGGATTTAATTTTCCAATATTATAATTTTTTTTAACATATTTTACATGACTCTCAAAACCAAAAGATAATTCATTAATTTTATGACTTAAATTAAAAGTTACATTCATATTCTGATCTATTCTTTCTAAAGTTTGTTTATGGTGAGATACAGTAAAATAAAAATTACCAGGAACTCTTCTCATTTCAAAAGCACCAAACATTTTACAACCATTTTCATTTAAAAATGCATCTTTGGTAAAATTATATATTCTTTCATTTTGTTTTGAACTAATATTTCCTAATTTTTCTTCTTTAAAATTCATAGTTAATAAACCAGTTATTTCTTCTCCATATTTATTTATTGTTTGTCTTGATAATTCATTAATTCCTTTAATATTACCTAATAAATCACTTATATCTAAATCTATTAATGAACATGGTATTTGATAAAATGAAATATCAATATATACTCGTATGTTTTTTGATTGTTTTGATAAATCTATTTTTAATTCACTAGTCAATTGAGTTTTAAAATATTTTTTAAATTCAAATACAAATAAATAATATGACATTATTATCGATAATACAGTTAATAATGCTCCTATAAATGTTGGTTTTAAATATTGTTTTGGAGATTTTTTATAAACATCAAAAGATTTAATTTTATCAATGAAAGAATATTTTTGGTACATTTTTTAAATTTAATAAATTATAATATTATTTATTTGATTATGAGTAAATTGTTAAAAAAACTTTCATTTAATATTCACAAAACTAATCCTGTAATTTTTAAAAGAAATTCATCTGTTCCAAAAAATCATAATGTTTTAAAAATATTTACCTCTACTTCTAGTAATAAAAGTTATTATAATGATAAAAGTAATACAAATATACTGAAAATAATAAAAGATAATTTAAATAATAAAAGACCAAAAGAATTTAATAATTGTAACTTATTTCATTATCTATATAATTCAAATCAAATTAATTCAAATTCCATTCCTTCAAAAATTAATTCTTTAAATAATAGATTTAATAATTATATATTATGTTCAAAAAAACTTAAAATAAAAGAAGAAAATAAATTAATTTTCAGGAAAAAAATAATAAAAATGAAATCATTTATAAATTCTCATAGCCAAACTAGTTTATTGTTTAAAAAGAAAAAAACACCATTATCTATTGATTCTTATGAAACAGAGAAAATTAATTTTAAAAGATTATTATTTAATGAAAAAATTAACTTATCTAAAAAAAAAAATAACCTAGAATATTTTTTAAAAAGATTTCAAGACCAATATTTTATTGATGAATTATATCATGCAAAATTTAAATCTTAATATTTTTTAAAAAATAAATTATGAATTTAAAATAGTATTTATTATAATTTATTTGATATTTTTTGAAAATTTTTTTTAAAAGATAATTATTATTTAATTCAAATATGAGATGTTGTTGCTTATTCAACAAAGATAAAAATAATTTAATTTTGAATAATTTATCAGAACCTTTTTTTACTTTCTCAAATATAAAACAAGAATTTAATGAAAATAAGGAAATAAGTAAATTTAGTACAAAAAAGACTTTTCCTTTTAAATTAACAAAAATAAAAGATAAGAATTCAACATATAAATCAATTAGAAAAATAAATAATAAACCACGTTTAAGTATAGAAAATATAAATTCTTCAAATACAAGTAAAAATAAAATACAAATCAATCATTCAATTGTAGAAAATTTAAAATTTAGTTATTATGATGATAATGAAGAAGAAATTTTAGACACATTTAATGTTAAAGATATTCCAAAAATTAAAAAAAATAAAAATATTACAACAAATATAAATACAATTTCTTCTAAATTGACAGAACAAACATCAAAACCAGTTAAAAATTTAGAAGAAAATAATAAAGAAATTGAGTCTTCTTCTTTATTATCTGAACAAGAAAATGAATCAATTGAGAGTTTAATGGATAATAATAAAAAAGGGATAAATTTAAATAAAGAAAATAATAATAATAGTAATTATAATAATAATGATATAAATAATATATCAAATAAAAATTCAGAAATAAGTTCAAATCAAAATAGTAGTAAAAAAATTCAATTTGGTCAAAATATTGAGCAAAATGATAATAATAATAATCATAAAAAATTTAGTTTTGGAAATTTAAAAAAATTTAATCCATTTGCAAATAGAAGATCATCTGTTATGACTTATGGAAAAACAGATCCAAATCATAAAAATAGTTTAAAAAGAAATTCAATAATGCAATTGTATGAAAAACAATCAGGTTTAAATGAATTTAAAATGATAGAATCACTTTCAAAAAATCATTTTTTTACTTCTAGACTTAAATTAATTCAAAATACTTATCTTAAAAATAAAAGATTAAATTTAGTTGAATCTTGTCATTTAAATAATGAAGGTAAAGGAAAAACAAATTTATATTTAGAAAATGTTGTAGGAAAATTATTATTAGAAAATTTAATTATTACTCCTTTAGGTTTATTAGAAAATAGTAGAAGAAATCAAAAAGATACTTTAACATTTTTTGGTTATAGTGAACAAAAAAATTTTAACGATTATGTTTTAAATAACACTTCTTTTATATATAATAATAAAACTTTTTCAAAAACTTTATTTGCTTTTTCTTATGATATTAATAATGAAAAATATTTCATTCAACCAATTTTAGATAAAGAAAAACAAGGAAGATTAATTTATATTGGTATACCTAATTTTGTATATAATTTTATAAATAAAAAATTTTTTTTATTAAATAAAAATTTAATTCAAATTATTCCATCTTCAAATAATAATTCAAATAATAAAACTTTTAGTTTACAGATTAGAGTATATGATAATAATACTGGAAAATGTAATGAATTTAATGTAAATAATATTTCAAAAGATAAAACTATTTCAATAGGATATTCTTCAAATAATTATATATCTTTAAAAGGAGAAGGAGGACCTGATGATGAATGTATTTTAAATTTTGACAAAGAAAAAGAAATTTGGTCTATTAAAGGGAAAAAATTATGGAGTGTTCTTGACCAAAAATTATCAATTAATAATTCTATTTATATTAAAATTGGAGAAGATATAATAAAAGTCAGTCATCATGTTGAATAATTAATTTATATTTTACTTATATAGAAAATAAGGTAATTTTATATATTATTAATAATAAAATTTTATAATATTTTTTTTAAGTTTAAGATTGAATTGAATTTCAATTATTATTTTTAGGATTCTCCTCAGTAAATGAATTATTTTCTTCTGAGTTACAACATCTATTTTTATTAAAGTAAATATTGATGAATACATAAATTAGTCCTCTTAAACTTGAAATATATCTATGTATAGTCATAAAAATTTTTTGATTGTTAAAAAATATAACAATTCTACTTAATGTAAAATAAATCCAAATTGTTGGAATTAGTGTAGAATATGTATATCTTTCACAGATAGCTCTATCAATTTTATTTGATGGTAAATTTTTCTTTTTTTCTTCTGTTACAGTTTCACCTTCTAATAAATCATTTTCAAAATTTTTAAATTTATTTTTAATACCTCTTAAGTAACAAATTGTCATAAAAATAAAAATAAAATTCGTAAAGATTAAAATCCAAAAAAATATGTAAATTATTCTACTACACCAAACATTTAACCAACATATATCTTCTCTTTTATGAGGATTATCTTTGTAATTTGTAAATTTATCAAATAATGTAAAAAAAACTGAGAACAATAATGGCAAAACTATACATATAGATTTAAATAATTTTTGAATTGATTCTTTTCTAAAAAGAATATTATCTTTTACATACTGATCATAAGTTATTATTGACATAATCGTTGTTGTTGTTAAAGTGCAAATATCAGAAGTAATAGAAAAAAAAATTTGAAAATAACAAAAAATATCTTCATTTTCATCTTCTTTTCTGATGAACTGTAAAAATTTTGGTAAACAATTTATCATTTCTGAAATTGAAATTGTAATATAAAAAAATTTTTCTTCATTTTTTTTACCGATTAATGTAAATAATAATACTAATAATATTGAAAAAGTTAATAAAGAAAGAACTAGAAAAATAAAATTCTCATCCATTTTTTATAACATTTATAAATATTATATTTTGTAAATTTTTTAAAAAAACAAATTAATTATTAAAATATTTTAAATATTTACTTTTAATTGGAATAAAATTAAAATCTCTCTTTTTTTTATCTAAATTTATTGAATAATTATATTTAATTTTATCATTTATATTTTGTATATTATTTGATATAGATTTAGTTCTTTGATAATTAAAATTACAATAATTTTTTAAATTTGTTATTTTATTTTCTTTTTTTTTATAGTTTTTATTATTATCATTACTTGAATGCTCTAATTTAAATGGATGAACATAATTATTATAATTTAATCTTTGAGTTGTGCATATTTCTTTTTTTCTCTTATCTTTGTTTTTTAGATCAAGTATAAAAATATTATTTGTTATTTTTGCGCTTACTAAATTATTATTATTTTCTATAGTAGATTTATTTACACTTAAATTTAATGAATTATTAATTATTTTTTTATGATAAATATCTTTCGACAATATTTTTGGAGTAGTGGATTTATAATTTATAGATGAAGGAATTTTGTTTTTATCACTTTTTTTATTTAATTTAATTATTTTTTCATATATTACATGTTCATTTTCTTTTATCAATAAATTTTTATCTTCAAAATCTTTTAACCTTTTAATATTCTTATTATATTTACATATTTTTATCTTAGATTTTTTTTCTTCTAAATTATTCTCAAATATATTAGCAAAACTATATGACTTTTGTTTTCTAAGACTGATTATTTCCATTTAAATTCAAAAAAAATAATTCCCAAAAAAAATGAAATATAAAAATAAAAAAAATTTTTATAATTATAATAATGTATAATTCTTACAGAAAAAAATATTTAAACTTTATTCCAAATTTTAATAGATTTATCTAAACTAGCAGTGGCAATATTAAAATCATCAATTTCAACAATACTAACCAAAGCTAATTTATGTCCTTCTAACAAAGCCATATTATTAGTTCCGATTTCCCAAATTCTTCCAAAATTATCACAACTAGCAACAATTAAATATTTTTCATTATCAATTATATTAAAATCATAAACAGCACTTTTTGATAATTGAACACTTCTAATTTGTTTTAATAAACTCATATGAATAAAATAAATATTTCCATCTTCACATGAAGCAAGAAGTCTATTTCTAGAATATCTTAAATTATCAATTGCTGAATTTAATGTTGTTATTGTTTTTATACATTGATAATTATTTTTCTCATCCCAAATTTTTATTGTCATATCATCACTTCCGGAACATAAAAAAAATAATTTTTCTATATAGAGTATTGAAATTATACTTTTTAAATGACCTTCTAATATCTCTTTCACTTCATATTTTTCTTTGTTTTTTTTATTTTTTTCCCATATTATTATTTTTTTATCATCACTTCCACTAAATATTACATTTTCTTTTTTTAATAATTTATATGAACATGTTAAAACACTTTTTAAATGTCCATTTAATGATGATATACATTTTAAAGAATAAATATCCCATAATCTTAATGTTTTATCTGCAGAACAAGAACAAAAAACTTTCATTTTTTTAAATTCAGATAAATAAAATATACTATTTTTATGTCCAGTTAATGTTGATTTTAAAGAAAATAAATTTTTAGTTTTATTTAATGACCAAACTTTTATTTCTGGCTCTAAAGATGATGAAACTATTTCTTTTTTTTCTGCTATATATATTATACATGTTATATCTTCATTATGAGCAAATTGTATTGTTTGGGCACAAGTATAATTTAATAATAAGTTAGTTGGTTTTATAATTTTTTTTTCAGGAATATAATTTAAATCCTCATTATTATCTTCTGAGAAAGAATTTTCAATATTTGATATTATTTCTGGATAAAATTTATTTGAATTTTTACTATTTCCTATTTTAAATTTGTAATAATTAGGATACTCATTATTATCCATATTATTTTTTGGATTATTATTATATTTATAATCATTTGGATTATTATTACTTTGGTCATAATAATATGGCAAACTTTCATATTTATAATTTGGAATATTGTCATTTCTAAGATTTTTATAATCATTAGGATTATTACTATTATTATAATAATTTGGCTCATTCTCTTTCTTATAATAATAATTAGGATTTGGATATCTTTGATTATTAATAGGAATATTATAATCATTATTATTATATTTTGGATTATTATAATTATTATTGGGATTATTTGGAATATCATAATTCTTATAAGGATAATTTAGAGTATTATAAGTAGAATTACTAGGGTTATTGTAATTATTAGGATGATTATATGTTATACCATTATTATAACTTTTATTTGGATAAATTGGTATATTATTTGTAGCATTATTATCATTATTATTTTTATTATTTGGATAATTTGACTGATTATATCTTGAGGGATTAGGTTTATTGTAATTGTTAGGATAATATTTGTTTTTATGGGAAATAGGATTATTTTTACTATCATTATTTTCAAGGTAATTCAAATCATATTTGTTATTATTGTTTAACTTATTTGGTAGAGATGATTGCTTTTTCAATTTTTTTTTTTGATTATTATTATCATTCTTTTTAATTGGTTTTTTTTTATTTATTGAACTCTCATTATGGGATTCTGAAGAATAATCCTCATCTTTGGGCTCCTTATATTCTTCATTATTTTTACTTTTTTGAAAAGAATCATCCTCATAATCATCATCAGAACTTAAATTATTATTTTTTTTTGTTTTTTTTTTTGTATTTTTTTTATTATTTGTTTTATTATTGTTTAGAATAGAATTTTTAACAGGATTTTGATTATTAGTTTGTGGATTTTTATTATGTTGATTATTATTATCTGGTTCTCTATAATTTTCCAAATCACTTAAATTATCAGAGTTTGTATAATGTCCTCCTGCTCCCATATTATTTTTATATATATTTTAATATTAACTTAATTTATTAATAATTTTTAGTTAAATCAAGTTTATGATATGAAAAATTATTATAATTTACTGCACTATCTTCAAAAGTTATTTTTTTCTTTTTTCTTTTTTTTCTCATTTTTTGTATTTGATATATATTAGCATTATTTATTTTTTTAGAAGGGACATTTTTATTAATTTCTTTATTCTTTTCAATTTTTTCCAATTGAAGTTCATCTAATGGAGCTATTAAATTTTTATTAAGTCCTGGAATACTTAATTTTGGTAATAAAATAACTGGATCAAATAAAGTTTTTTTTAATTCACATTGACTAAATATTTTATAAGAACGTTTATACATAATATCTTTATTAAAAACTTTATCTATTAATATTTGTTTTTTTATTTGTGGCATTTCATTAATTGCATCATTTTTTCTTTTTTCTAATCTTCTAAACATAGCATTTCTATTAATATATTTTCCTTTTTTTCTATTTTGTGTAACTTCTGAATTTTTATTAATTTCATTTAATTCTTCAATCATTTATTATTTAAATAAATTATCATTAAAAGAATAATTGAAAGAAAGAAATTAAATTAAAAAAAAAATTCAAAGGATAAAAACAGTATATTATAATAATATTTTAAAAATTAAAATATAAAAAATGGGAAATTTTTGCAAAGGAAGAGTAATTCCTAAAGATGCTATTTATTATTATCAAACAGTAAATTCAACAACTGCAGAAACAACTGAGGAAAAACAAAAAGTGAAATTAACAATAACTCTTCATGATGTTCCAGATTCTTCCCAAAGAAAAATAACTCTTTTAAAATATGACAATAAATCACGTTTAACATTTACAATACATGGAGAAACAGATTTTCAGTCAAAAAATAATGAAAATTGTATAAATTTTAATCAATTTTTTGTTTTTGAATATTATTTTGAAAAAGAACAATTAATGGGAATTCAATTAAAATATGGTTCAAATGAAACAATCATTCAAACTTCTTTAGGAAGTATAATGGGAAGCAGAGGTCAAAAATTTACAAAAAAATTAAATGATGGTTCAACTTTGGAAATAAATGCAAAAAGTTTAAATGATAATAATATGAAAGCACATTTCAATGTAAATTTAAATGGTAATTTTAATGGAATGGGAATAGTATATATAATAAAATATTTAGGAGTACAAAATAATCCACAAAATAATTTAATATTTAGAAGTGAAATAAAAGAATTTTCAGGTATAGTATATCAAAATGTTTATTTTCCAAAAATATCAATTCCTTTAATGTATCTTGCTCCAGATGGAAAATATGAAAATCATTTAATTTCAGTAGAAATAAATGATATAAAAAATAATAGACAATTAGGAGAAAAAACAAGTCAATTATCTAATTTTCTAAGTAAAAAAACAACAATAAATTTACAAAATAATTCAACTGCGAGTATTGAATTAGCTTTAGAGAGAGAATATACATTTTTAGATTATTTAAAAGGAGGAATGGAAATAAATTTAACAATAGGAATAGATTTTACTTCATCAAATTTAGATCCAAAAAAACCAGATAGTTTACATTATATAGGAACAAATCAAATGAATACATATGAAAAAGCAATAAGAGCATGTGGAGATATTGTAGGATATTATGATTCAGATCAATTATTTCCAGTTTATGGTTATGGTGCAATTTTACCAAATGAAAATGTAGTTTCTCATATTTTTGCTATAAATGGTAATATGAATGATCCAAATATAAATACAATAGATAATGTTTTAGCTACTTATAGACAAATTTTACCATTTTTAAGATTATATGGACCAACATATTTTGCTCCAATTATAAATGAATTAAATAAAACTGTTAAAGAAGATTTAGCACAAGGAAAACAAATGAATTATAATATATTAATGATATTAACTGATGGTTTAATTAATGATATGGAAGATACAATTGATGCTCTTGTTGAAGCTTCTTATCTTCCAATTAGTGTTATTATTATTGGTATTGGATATGGTGATTTTGGTAATATGGATGTTTTAGATGCTGATGAAAATCCTTTATTTGATAGAAATGGAAGAAAAGCTGATCGTGATTTAGTTCAATTTGTACCATTCTATAAATTTTCTAATAGTGATGGAGATAAATTAGCTGAACAAGTTCTTGAAGAAGTACCAAGACAAGTTGTTGAATATTATTTACATAATAAAATATATCCTGCTGATCCAATTCTCAATATTCAATAATTTTTTTGTAGTAATTAGATTTAAACATTTTTTCAAAAATTCTATTTTAGAAAAAATTTTTTTTGGATAATTGGTATAGATTTTATTAATAAATTTTTTCATTCAGTTAAATAAAAAATTTATTAAAATTAAAATATGCAAGATGATTTAGATAAATGTATTATAGAATTACAAAAACCACAATCTGAAAGAAATTTACCAATAATAGTAAAATATATTCAAACATTAAAAGGTTTTATGAATATATTAAAAGATGCAAGTGAAGACTATAATTATTATTTAAATGAATGTGGAAAAATATTAAAATATAGTCAAAGAAAAAAAAATGATATTATAGTAGAACAAGGAGATAAAGGAGATTCATTTTTTCTTGTTTTAAAAGGTTCAGTATCATTTTTAGTAAGTAGACCAACAACATATGAAATGTCAAAAGATGAATATTTATTACATTTATTTAAATTAAGAAAAAATAATTCTCATGAATTATTAAGACAGTGTATTCAATTAAATCATACTATTTTTCCTGTTGATGAAAGTTTTGATTTATATGTTAAAAATATAGCAAATAAAATATCAACTGAATTTTCAGAAAATAAATTAATTTGTGATAATGCTATAGAATTATATGAATATATTAGATCAAATGAATCAAAAATAAAAACAACTAATATTCCAATTGAAAAATATATTGAAAGAAATAAAGTTATTGATATGAAAAAAGATGAAAATCAATATTTATTTGGTTATGATAGTCAAAAAAAAAAAGAAAGAAAAAATGTTAAAATTCCAAATTATATTGTTATAAGTCAATGTGAAAAAGGAGAAACTTTCGGAGAATTAGCATTAGAACAAAATGCTGGAAAAAGACAAGCAAGTGTTATTACAAATGAACCTACTGATTTTGCTATTATTTATAGAAATGAATATAATAATTTATTAAAAAATGCTGTTGAAAAAGCAAAAAAAAATTTTTTTTCTGTTATTAATTATTATAATATTTTTAATGAAGTTTCACCTTATGCACTTGATAAAAAATACTATAAATTATTTAATTTAAGGAAATATGAAAAAGGAATTAATTTAATAGAGCAAAATAAAGAAAATGATTGTATTTATTTTATTGTTAAGGGTGAATTTGAAATCTCAACAAATAGAAATATTAAGGAAGTGAATGACTTAATTATATATTATAAAAATTATATAAGAAAATATAGTAATAAAATAGATTATAAATTATATAATCCAGGAGAAGAAGAAAGAGAAAATGATGATTTGACTTTAAATAAAAGGTATAAAAATGAACATCAAAATGAAATATTATTTGAAAGAAGATATATAAAATTAACAATTCTTCAAGATAAAGATATTTTAGGAATAAGAAATTTAATGGAACCAATTAATAAAATAAAATCAAAAGGATTTGTTAATTGTAAAACTTTAAATACAGATTGTGAAGTTTATGAACTTGAAAGAAGTCAATTTTATTTTATTTCAGAAGTTGAAGATGGAGTAGAAAATATGACTATTGAATATGAAATAAATAAAATAAAAATGTTAATTCAAAGATTACAATTGCATAAAAAAAGAATTTATAATTTAATTACTAAAAAAGAAAAAGAATATTCTGATATAGCAAATAAAGTAAGATTACGTGATATTCAATTACACCAAAAAAATAGATTACGTAATTTAGAAGCAAATCAAGTTTTTGAAGGAGAAGAAATGAAAAATTTTATTGAACAAAAAGAAAAAGAAAAAGAAATTAAAAGAAAAAATTTAGAAAATGAAAAAAAAAAATCAAATAAAAAAAGTAAATTTGCTTTATATAAATCAACTAATGTTGTTTTACCTAAAATTCGTGGTAGTGTAAATTTATCTTCAGGAAATCTTTTTCCATCAAGAAAAGATAATAGAAATGATGATTATAATAGATATAAAGATGGTTTATTTAAAAGAAATCTATATGAACATGTTTTTAACTCTTATGTATTAACTGATATAAATGAAAATAGTAAATCTGATAAAATAAAAATAAATCAAAGTGACTATAATAATAATATAAATGGAATTTATGATGCTTTAATATTTGATAAATTTAATTCATGTTATAAAAATGCTTTAATTAATTTAAAATATCAACCTAAATAAAATTTTATTAATTAGGTGAATTTATGTTTTTTATTTTTTAATTTTAAAAAATGGAAAATTCCATAAATAAATGGATTGAATTACAGAAAAAATTAAAATATGAAATTTCAATCAAAAAGTTATATAATTCTCAAATTGAGAATTCAAAAAAAATAATAAATGATAATATAAATAAGTTTTATGAGATAAAAATCAAAACTAAAGAGACTTATAATTATAATAATATCTATCTTAATTTAATGAAAGAATCAAATTTTATTCCTTATGAAATTGTTGATAGTGAACAAACAAAATTGGAATTAGGAAATGAATATTCATTAATAGAAAATTTTTTTACTATTTTAAATAAAGATAAAAGTGCTTTAATTTTTATTATTAACAATTATAAAAAAGAAAATTTTGAACAATTAATAAATTTTTTAAATAATTTTTATTTTGAAAATCCTTTTAATCCAAATTATGAGCAAAATCAATTATTAGGAATAATATATAATATAATTGAAAAACAAGTATCCAATTTAAAAAATGAAAATAAAATTATACAATTTTTAGATGATAATTTTATTGGGAATTTATTAAAAAATTTATGTAGGAGAAGTGATATCAAAAATTATATATCAATGATTTTAAAAGATATAATATTAGATATGGAAAATATGAGTGAAAAATTTATTTCTTTAGAATTACAAAATATAAGAGAATATATTGTATCTAAAAAAAAAAAATTAGATAAAAGTCAATTAAATGAAGAAGAAATAAAAGAATATTTGTTTGGTAATTTAAAAATTTCAAGATTAAATTCAAATAATGATCCTAGAAGGACAACAAGTTATTTTTCATTATTAAATATTGAAGCTGAACAATTTTCTAAAATTTTATTACCACCTGAAATAGTTAATCTAGATAAATTCTTAACAGATGAAGATATTGAAATAAATTATGATTATTATAAAAATATTGATAAAGAATATCTTACTAAATTATATGAAGAATGTGGAGAGGACCAATTTATTAAAAATTTTTATTCAAAACAAATTTCTTTGTTAAATGAGAAAAATCTAGATTTTACAAATCAAAAATTTATTAATGAAATTTTTAAATTGAAGGATGAATGGAAAAATATTTTGATTATTTATACAAATAATGTTGAAAAAATTAAATTCTTAATAGATAAATTATTGTATAATATTTTAGAAAATGATAAAAATATTCCTTATTCAATAAAAATAATATGTAAAATCATTGATATTTTAATATCCAAAAAATTCAGAAATATATCAGAAATTAATAAATATGGATTTATAAGTGAATTTTTTATAGGGAAAATAATAATTCCAATTTTAACAAATCCTGATTATAATGGAATAATCACATCTTCAATAATTTCTGAAAAAACTAGAAAAAATATGATGAGTTTAACAAAAATCTTAAGAAAAATTTTTAGATTTAATTTTTTTGAATCATGTATGGAAACAAATTATACTATTTTTAATAATTATATGATTGAATTATTACCTCATATAAATAATTTATTTAAAAAATTGATAAATATTGATTTACCAAATAATATTAATAATTTATGTGTAGAAGAGAAAGAATTAAATAATAAAGATTTATATATTGAGTCTTTAGCTTTCACTTATGATGATTATTTTAATTTATATCAAACTATAAAATTAAATGAAAATCAGTTTTTCCAAGAAATTAAAGATAATAATATTATTTCTATATATAATTCTTTAAAAAATAATGAAAATATAATAATTAAAACTTTTACTAATTTAAAGAATATCAAAAACAAATATTTTATTATCATTAAAAATATTAATGTATCAATAAATAATTTTGTTTTGTCAAAAGAAACAATTGATTTAAATTTAAATGATACAAATCTTTCTTTAGAAGAAAAGTCACTTCTTCAAAAAATAAAATTATGTATAAAAACAATTTTAAGTCATTTAAAAGATATTAATTTAAATTTATTTCAAAATCTTAAATTTTCAAAGAATACACTAAAATTTTTTGAAGAATTAGTTCAATATGTACATATGGAAGATTATGCTGAAAGATTTTTTGAAAATTTAATTCCTTTAGGATGGTATATCGTTTTTATTCAATATAATTTAAATATATTAAATAAGGCTTATAAAGAAAATGATTTTGAAAAATTATATAATGAACTTTTTAAAGAATCAGAAGAATCAATTAAAAAAATACATAACAATAATAATTTAGGAATTTTAGAAATGAAAATAGCTTTGATGGATAAATCAATATTTTTATTAAATAAAGATTATTTATCAATAAAAAAAATTAAAAAATTTTTAAAAATAAATAAATTTATTAATGAATTAGATATTCCTGTCTTATTAAAAGAAACAAAAGGAAAAATTAAATGTACAAAAGAAAAAATTAAGAATGCAAATTGTTTCAAAATAAAAGATTTTATAAATAAATATAAATCACTTCAAATGTTAAGAGAAGATATATCATCTCAAAAACCAATAAATAACACACCACAAATTTTAGAAATGTATTTGCTAATCTTAAGAAATGAAATCTCAACAAATAAAGAAGTAATATTATTATTCAAAGAATATATAAATTCAAAAAATTGGGAAGAAGAAATTAATGATATAATTGATATAATAGAAAATATTATTTTGGAACAAGTCTATGATAATTTATTTACAAACGAACAAAGTAAAATAGATATTCAGTTTTATAAGAAATGTGAGGAATTAAAAAATATTAATCCAATTGATATAGGAATAAAAAAAGAATATATAAATGAAAGATTATGGTCAATTGCCATTTGCTATTTTAAAAGAATGTTTATAGAAAAAACACCTAATAATAAATTAAATTGTATAACAAATGCATATAAAATTTTAAATAATTGTATAAATTTTTGTGGAGGAGATGAAGATGGAGCAGGATTTGATGATATTTTTCCAATATTTGTATATATTATTATTAAAAGTAAACCTAAAAAATTTATTTCGAATATTTATTTTATTAAAGCTTTTGTTAGTTCAAATAAAGCTTTTAATACATATGGTTTTGCCTTAATGCAATTAGAAATGGCTATTAATGTTATTAATAATTTAAAAGGTAATCGAGTTTAATTTCATTAATCAAAATTGATATAAATTATAATGAAATTATTATAAGTGTATTTTTTTTAATAATTTTTATATTTTATATTTTAGCATATTTATTATAAATTCAAATGTCAATTTCAAATAATGTATTCCATAAATCTCGAAGTGCACAAAAAAATTTTAATAATATTTTTATAAGAAATACATCAATATGTAGTACTAACAAAAATTATAATAATATATATTCATATAAAAAACAAAATAATAATTTACAAAAAGTTATAAAACCTCATATTCATAAAATTTCTTTAAATTCTCCTTTTTGTCTAACATGTGGTTCAATTTATAAATGTGAAAGTTCATCTTCAAAAATATTTTCTTCAATTAAACCAAATTATTTATTTTATAAAACTGAAATTTCAGTTTTAAAAATAATGTCAAATTTAAGAAATCTATGTGATATTGAAAAAAATAATTTTATAATAAATAGTAATTTTAAACTAACTCAAAGTTTAATTAGTATAAGAAAGAAAATAGTCAATAAAATGAAAAAATATATTAAAAAATCAAAATATTCAAATGCATGTCTTTTTTTATCAGTTTTTTTTTTAGATTATATAATTTTAAATGAAAGAATAACTTTAATTCATAAATTAGAACAAATTGCTATTGGATGTATTATTCTTGGAATAAAATTTATAGAAAATATTAATTATATTTCGAATTTAAAACATTTACAATATTTATATGAAGGAGCCTCTTCTTTTTCTAGAGAACAATTAAGAAAATTTGAGATTCATTCATTATTTAAATTAAATTATCATTTACAAAAAATTTCTTTTTATGAAATAATTCATTTTTTTTTAATCAATGGCATTTTATTTAATTCAGATATAAATTATAATAATAATTGTAAGAAAATGAATCTTAGTGTTTATTTTTTAATTCTTCAAATTTGTGATATAATAATTGAAAATGATATTAATTATTGTCAATTTAATCAATTTGAATTAGCTTGTGCAGTAGTTTCTTTTGCAAGAAAAGTATGTAAATATAATAATTATTGGCCTGATATTTTGATGGAAATATATAAAATCCAATTTGAAGAATTTGAAGAACAATTTAATTTTGTTGAGGAGTTATATTTAAATAAAACTCAATTAAAAAATTTAAATAATAAAAGGAATATAAGTTATAATCCTTCTTTAGGAAAAATAAATTTGAAAAATCATGTGATAAATTCTTCTCTTAAAAATTTTTATAGTATAATCAACAGTAAAGATAAAAATGATATTTCTAGTAAAATGAATAATAACAATTCTTCAAATAAGAAATATAAATATAATCAAAAATTATTTAAAAAATATAAAAGATTAATGAGTCAATCAATGGACATGACAAGAGAAACAAATAATTTTCATTCTTTAATAGGATATTCAAGTTATAGGAAACATAATAATAGTATAGTTAGTAATAACAATAATTCAAGTAATAATTATATTAAAAGTATTAATACAAATAGGTCTAATTCCATTAAAGGTAATAATAATAAAAAACAAAACAAAAAATCTAATTCAAAAAAAAAGAATAATTTTTATTATAGTCAATCTATAAATAAAAGAGATTCTTCTGTTAATTTATCATATAGAACAATTACTGAAGCTGGGAACCCAAAAAAAATTAATATTGATGACTATAAAACAAAATTAAATTTTAATAAAAATAATAAAAAAATTAATAAGGAAACAAATAATTCTTTAAATAAAAAACAAAAATTTTTAAATCCAAAACAATATACAATTGAAAATATAATTAACATAAAAAAAAACAAAAATAATAATAGTAATAATAAAAAGAATAAAATTAATATCATTCAAAAAAAAGACAATAATAAGCATTCATCTCTTAAATTTTTAAGACAAAATATTAATTTAAATTTAATAATAAAGAATGATAACAATAATAATGATAACATAAAAGATAATAAAAAACAAAATAAAAAAAAGTTAAATATAATAGAAGAATTAACAATGAATAAATTAAAAATATTATCAAAAAATGAAAATGAACAAAAACAAAAGAAAAAAAGAAAAATTTATCATCATATAAATATAACAAATATTTTTTATAATTATGGAAGTAATAATAATAATATAAACTCTAATAATAATAATCCTCATCAAAATAATAAACGTGTAATTTTAAATAAACATGGAAGAAATTTAAGTGTGTTTATACCAAATAAAAGTACTAATAGTGCTTTTATATATTAATAATTCTATTGTTAAATGTTTTAAATGTTTCAAAGTTTATTATAATTTTATATATATATAAATTTTAATATTAAAATTAATTGTTTTTTTCTATTAAATTTTTAATTCTGCCTTAATATTGTTGTTTTTGATATATTAATTTTCTAATTTCAATTTGTTCTTCTCTATAATTTTTATCCCATTCTGAATTATTTTTACATTTTTTAATCATAAAATTTAAAATATTAAATTGTTTTTTATCTTTTTCAATTTCAAAATCACCACCATCAAAATAAATACAAAAAAAATGATATGATTTATTACAACAACTACATAAAAATAATTCTCCTTTATTGGATTGACAAATATCACAAAAATTTTGATTCTTATAATTCATTTTTTTAAAAACATTTAAACTATTTAAATTAATAAAATCATTGAAATAATAATATTTAGAAATTAATATACATGTAATATGAGCAAAAAAATTTTCTTTTCGAAAATATTTAAGAACACCATGAGAAACATTACATAAAATACATTTAACTTTATTAGAAATATTTTCTAATTCATATTGACATTTATCACAATAATAATTTCCTTCTGGAATTTTTTTTAAACCATAACAAATTGGATGAAAACTTGCATTACATTTATCACAAAATAAAATAATTTCATCATGAATATCAAAACAAATACAACAATCACTGTCACTTATATAAAAGTTTTTAATATATTCTTTAACATTTTCTATTTCCAATTTTTGTTGATTTTTATTATTAATTTTTTCAAATATTGAAAAATATGTTTTCCTTTTTATTCCATTAATTAATCTTTTACTAATTTTTGAAAAAGCTAATAAAGTTTTATATTCATTTATTATTTTTTCTTTTTCAATTTTATTGTTTTTTCTTATCTGAGAGTTTATATAATCTTTTTCATATTCATTTTTAATTTTATTTATTGTATGTCTTATTTTCTCCTTTACTAATGATAACATTTGTTTTTTAGAAAAAATTGAATCTTTTATAAAATCTTTACTATTTTCTTTTGAATAATTTGTTTTACTTTCTAATTCTAAAATTTTAAAACTACGCTTATTTAATATGCTCCATTTTAGAAATTTTAATTTATTTTTTAAATTGATTTTATGATTATTATTTGGGTTTTTATAATCTTTTAACTTTATTTGTCCTCTTTTATGTGAAATAAATTTCAAATCATTTAATTTATTATTTTCTATTTGACAATTTTCATTTTTTATTTTTTTTCCATAGGAAAAATCAATTATATTCATTTCATCAACATGATTAAGTTTTGAATTATTAAATAAAATTAAAAAACAATAATTACATTCAGTTGAAATTTTATTTATTTTTACTAATGAAAATAAATTATTAATATGTTTAGTTTCATTTATATTTGTTTCATCATCATTGTCTAATTTAATAATTAAATTATCTTCTTCATAAAAATCTTCCATTTCAGTAAAAATTGTATTAAAATCTTCTTTTTCAAAATCATAAAAAAAACAATTTGAAATTTCCCAATTGAATTTTTTATCATTTGAAATTAAAAATTTATTTAATAAATCAGGATAAAAAATATTTTTTTGTAGTAATAGATTTTTCAAAAAATCATAATTAAAACAAGAAATTAAGTCTTTTGTTTTTTTAATAAGATTTGATTTAATACATAAATAATTTTTAAATTTAAGTGTTTTTTTGAATTTTTTTTTAACAACATTTTTGAGATTTTTATTAGAATAAACAGAAGTTGATTTTAAAGAATATTCTGGTTTCAGAACATGTTTGGAAGATAAAGACAAAAAATCATTAATTTTTTCTTTCCAAAATATTTTATGCATTTTATTACAAATACAAATTAAATTTTCATTTTCAATTTTTATTAAAAAATTCATTTGAAATCCACAAAAAAGATGAAAATAAATACCACATTTATTACATTGATATGAATAACCCATTTTTTTACAAATATAACATCTATTAGTTTTAATTTTATTAAAATCAAACTTTTTGAATTCAAAATTATAAAACTCTTTAAAAGCTATTACACATATATTATGATATTTATTTCTCCCTATCATTAAATTACATTCATTTGAAAAATTACAAAATAAACATTTTTTATTTTTTATCTTTTTATTATAAAAACAAATTGGACATTTACTTCTTTTTTTTATATTATTCTTATTTGAAAAATAAATATTTTTATTTAAACAATCTTTATGATAATATTTAAAACATTTTTCACAATGAAATATTTTTTTCATTTCTTCATCATTAAATGATATTTCAACATAACATAAATTACATCTATGAATTGTACTAATATATTTATATTTAACCTTATTTATAATATTTTTATCTTTTATATATTCCTTTGAATTTCCATTTTTGATTTTTTTAATAATTTTATTATTATTAACATTTTTTTTGTCAATTTTTTCACTTTTTGAAAAAAAATGAATTTCATTATTATTATTTAACATTTCTATTTTATTTTCACTAAAATAATTATTTTCTATTTTTATAGTTTTTAGCTTATTTGACTGCATAAAAAAACAATGTATATTACAATAAAATTCAAAATATTTATTTTCATTACACTGATAATTACCAGGATGATTATAAATACAGTTTTCATGAGTATAAACTTCACATCCATCTATTTTACATTTTATAAAAAAATTTCCTTCGTTTTTTTGACAAAAATAACATTTTCCATCATAAAATAGAAAATTTAAATTTAAAGGTATTTTTGTTTTATATACAATAAAATTATTTTCATATTCAAAATAAATTTTTAAAAACCATTTCGCACATTTTTTATGGATATAATTCATTTTATTTACATTTAACCATTTATGAAGACATAATAAATTCCCATCTTTATCACAAATTCCACATTTTTTTTTTTTTAAATTATTATCAAAATTGTTTAATCTACAATTATCACATTCATTTAGTTCTAAATTTTGGATTTGTTCTTTTGAATATAAAAGGCAATTTTCATGAATTTTATTTTTACATTTTTGACAAATAAATATATTTGTTTCATTTTCAGTAATTTCTTTTGAACATTCATAACAATACATTCTAATTATTAGATAATTTTAAATAAATTTTATTAAATTTAAATTTATTTTTTATTCATTAAAACAATAAATAATAAAAATGTATTCATTTTTGAAAATAAAAGACCCAATAAATTTAAAAAAAAAAAATGAAAATAAAAAAACTAAATTATTAGATGGAATAACAAGACATATTAGAGGATTCTCAGTAATGAATTTAAATAAAAATTCTCCAATTATTACAAAAATGTTATATAACAAATTAAAAAAGAAAAGTTCAAATAAGAATTACGAGGAAAATACTAATAATGAATTTATTGAAAAATCAAAAAATAATATTAAAAATCCCAAAATAAAATATGAAAATGGTTTACTTGATAGTCCAAGTAAAAAAATAATTAGAAATGCAATGGATATTTCTTTTTTTCAAGATAAATTAAAAAATTTTAAAATAACTCCAAATGAAATTCATTTAATAATAAATAAAAAAAAAAGTATATATGAGAATGAAGAAATTATAAAATTTTTATCTAATTTACAACCATTATCAAATAGATTATATAATATTTTTCCAAATACATATGAAGAAAGTATAAGAAAAATAGCAATTGGTTATCATAGTGAAATAATTTCAAAAAATACAATAATATTTAAATATGGTGATGAGGCAGATAAATTTTATATTATTCATGAAGGAAAAGTTGATTTAATTTTTCCATTTACAGAATATATAGAAATGAATAAAGATGAATATTATGTTTATTTACTGAGATTAAGAAGATTTAATGAAATTGAAATGTTAAATAATGTTTTATTATTAAATGAATCTGTTTATATGGAAAATTTTGGAAAAAATTTTCAATTTGATGATTGGATTATAACAGCTTTTAATACTTATATAAAATTGAAATATGATCCTTATTTTTTTATAAAAAAAAATCAAAAGAAAAAAAAAAAAAAGAAATTTAATTCAAATCATCAAGATAATTCTAATTTAAATAATTCAAAAAATAATAAAGAGTTTTCAAATGATGAATTTCAAGAAAATCATTTTTTTGAAGAAATGGAAATGAAAGAATTAATATTAAGAATTTCAGATGAAATAATTTTAACAATAAAAGTAAATTTTTCAGAACTTTATAATGAAATAAAACTTGATAAATTAGAAAATAAAGAAACAATAATAAAATCATTAAATTCTTTATCATCACAATCAATTTATAAAGTAAAAACAGAAGATTATATAAATAGAATTAAACCTCCAATTTTAGAAAGAGGGGAAAAAAGAAAAAAAATTCTTGTTATGAAATATTTATATGTTAAAACTATAGGAAAAGGAGAACATTTTGGAGAAATGTTAAATGATAATATATATCATTTTTCACTCCACCAATTATCTTTAATTAAAAAATCCCCTTTTCATTTAAAATTACATCAATTTAATGTTTTTAGAACAATGACTGCAATTACAAATGATATTGAATTTAATTATATTGGTTATATAAATAAAAAATGTTTTGATGATAATTTAAAAAAATTTTGTGAAAAATTTAATTCTGAAAAAAATTCTTTTTTACTTGATAATTTTCTATTCAATAAAACCTCATTTCCAAATATAATAAAAACATATTCTTTTTGTTTTAATGATTTTACAATAAAAGAGAATTATAATTTAATATCACAAAACGAAAAAGTAAAAGATAATAGAAATATTTATTTTATTAAAAATGGAGAGTTTCAGTTAAGATGTAATAGAAACATAGAACAAATAGATAAATATATATCTTTTTTAGGATATGATAATAGAATAAAAACAATTTATCCAAAAAATTTAACTGCTTTAATTGATACTCCATATTATGATAATTTAATTAAAAATAAATTTGATATGAAATTAGGTTATGTTTCCACAAATGATATTATTGGTATATATGAAATATTTGATAATAATTTATATTTTAATAATTATATTTGTACTTCAAAAACTGCCAATTTATATAGTGTAAATTATAAAATATACAAATTATTAACTAATAGTGATATTAATATTAGAAACTGTGAAAATATTATTTTATCAAATAAATTTAAAATTTTATCTAAATCATTATTAAATCAAAAACAAATTTTTTTATCTTGTTTTTTCCAAAAGGAAAAATTAAAATATATAAAAATCACACCAAAAAAAAAAAATAAAATAAATAATTCAAAATTTTTTGGAAATTTTAGTATAAAAAAACAAGACAGAAATACAATATCAAATTCAAAAAAAGATTCAATTTTAACTTCATTAGGTGATTTAGATCAAATACTTTCTCAAGTAAATGGAAAATTTACATTAACAGATATAAGAATAAAAAAGTCAAATCATTATAGACAATTAATTTCAGGAAGTAAAAATAATAATAAAAAAAATAATATTGAAAAAAAAGAAAATAAACTTTCAAAAAGTATGATTGAATTTGATTATAAAAAATATAAAGAAAAATATCAATTATCTTCTCAATTAAAGAAATTTTTTCCAAATTCTAAATGTAATAATCAATTAGACAGTGAAACTCAAATTGAAATTTCATATGATAAAAATAAAATTATTCCTCTTAATTCCAGTGTTATAACTATTAATCCTCTTTTGTTTGATGATTTTAATAGGAAATATAATACATCTAAATATTTTAGATATTTTAATTCAATTAAAAATTTAAGTGTTAAAAATAATAGAAAATCTTCTTTCGATTTTTCTTTAAGAATAAAAGAAAATGATAATAGCAATAAATTAAATAAAATTGCAAGAAATAGAAGTGTAGAAAAAAATTCTTCTTTTATTTTTAAACAAAATGAGTTCATCCCAATTAAAATAAAAAGAATGTACAATAGCAAATTCCTAAAAAATTTAAAAAAATAAGTTTAATAAAAAAAAGTTATATTATAAATTAATATAATTATATATAATAATAATTGTTATATATATTTGATTAAAAAATTAAAATTATTATAGAATTTTTATAATATACTTTTTATAAAACAATTAAAAAATGCTTAATTTTTTAAAAAGATGGGATTTAAACGGAAAACCAATTACATTCTATTTTAACACAAGTACAGTTCACAAAACAATTTTTGGAGGAATACTTTCAATAACAAGTTTTATATCTATGATGTCAATAACAATAATAACATTGATAAATTTTCTTTATCAAAAGCCAGAAATAAGTTCAAATATTGTGTACTATATAAATAAAAAATTTTTGCATTTAGAATATTGGGATATAAAAGGAAAATTAAAAATAGAAAATAATGAGGATTATACACAATTAAATGAATTTTCAAAATATTTTCGAATAGCATTTTATGAAAAAAATGAATATGATTCATTAGATAATTTAATAATATCAAAATTCCATAAAATCAATAATATGCAATATTCATTTTCTTTTAAAATTCCTATAAATGATATTTTTAAAGAAAAAGAATTTTCAGTATTAAAAATAATGTCCTGTGCAGAATTAAGAAAATTTGATAATGCTATTTGGGAAAGTGAAGAAGAAAAAGAAAATTGTAGTGATGATTATGCAAATTATTTTCATAAAAATTACCCAAAAAAAACATTTACTTTATCATTTGATTCACCAATTTATTCAATAGATAAAAAAGGTAATTTACAAAAAACAGAACATGAAGATGAATTAACATTTTTAGTAAGTGAAAATTTGATAAATTCATATTTAACTTCAACAAAATTTATAGTATTAGAAGATAATTCAAATCTATATTATAAAGCAAAAAAATATGAAGCATATATTGTTTTTAAAAATTTTGAATTAATTCAAAGAAAAGATTCAATAGGTTATTATTCCCTTGAAATTAAACTTGAAAATAAAAACAGTGAACAATTAGCACATATTAAAATTTATAAATATAAATTAATTGATTGGTTAGCAACTTTAGGAGGAATTATGAAAATTATAACTCTAATGAAAATGTCTTGTAAATTTTGGTCAAGTTATTTTTATGAAAGATCATTATATAGATTAGTTGTTACTAGAAAGAATAAATATTTAGATGAAAAAAGAGTAATTATAGAATCTTCTTTTTTAATAAATAAAAAAGATGATTATTATAATAATTCTAATAATCATATGATTCAACCTAATAATAAAATTAATTTTATCTTTAATATTCCACCTAAACCAAGAATAAATTACCCTTCTAGTAAATATACTTCTTATTGTATTTGGTTTGGTAATAGATTTTGTAAAGGTTTTTATTTAAATAAAGAAGCTAAACAAAAAAGAATGATGTTATGTGAAATTTTAGGTTTGGATAATTATCTTTTACATTTAGATTATATTGATAGACAAATTTTACTTGAACAGAAAAAAAATAATAATATTGGAAATGCTATTCAAGAAATTAATAACAATTTTAGTAATAATAATACAAATAAAAATATTGAAACTGATATTAGGATTATTACACCAAAATCACAAAGAAATAAAAATTCTAAATATTTTCAACTAGTTTCTGAATGAAATTTTAGGATTTAAAAAATTTTTTTTTTCCAAACATTATTTTTTAAAATTTTAAAATTAAGTTAAACTAAAAATATATTTTTAATATTTACAGTTAAAATAAAGAGGAGAAATTTGAAACAAAAATATCAAAAAAAATTTCAAAAGATAATAACTTATATATATGAATAATAGCATTAATTTCATCCTCTCCCGAATTTTAAAGTTTACTAAAATAAGTTTCTATAACTTTAATTAATTTTTTTCCATTATAACAACTTTCAAATTTAGAAGAAAAAACTTTTGGAGCTAACATAAATTGTTGATTAAAATTAAAAATTATTGAAAAAAAAATATCAGAAATGCTTGGATGATTAATAAATATTGAAATACCTTTAATAAAAGTTCTACTACTATCCTCTGTTGAAAAAACAAAAATTATATTATCCAATTATCTATATATGAATTTTTGTAATTATTTATTATTTAAATATAATCACTGTAATATTCAGATGGAATCTGAAATTGATTTGTCATACTTGCCTAATATCTTGAAAATATTTTTTTCTTAATTTTGTAAAATATGTTATTGTTACTGAATCTTTTATATTTGTAAATTCTTTTTTTCAAGGAAATGTAATAATTTTTTATAATCTTGTTTTTTAAATGTTTTAACTAAATTTCCCCATTTAAAATTATTTTAATTATATTTCTTAATTAATTTATTTGAGTAAAAATATCGATTAATTGTTTTATTTATTGACTTTGTTTTAAATACTTATTATAAATATAATAATAAATAATATAAAATGAAAAGAATAATAATAATCTTCATTATATATACTTTTATATTAACAAAAAACTCAAATTTTCAAAGCAATTCATATGAAAAAGAAATAAAATGTTTAAAAAAATAATTAACATAAATATTAAACATCTTAAATTCTATTAATTTAAATAATACAATTAATTTAAAAATCGGGTAAATTGACTTTGACATTATTAGATCTACAAATGGCTTGAAGACCAAAAATATAAAACATTCTCAAAACTTTTGTAATATCATTATTGTCTATATTTTTAGGTTTGTGAATAATTTCTTCCTTAAATCTTATTGACTTGATTGATTTTGAATTATCTTCATATTTTTCTGACAAATAAGCAAAAATATTCCATGAAAATTTAATTTGTTTTTTGAAATCAATTATATAAATATTAAAATGCCCTTTTACTTTATTAATCAAAAAATAAATTCCTTTAATAAGATTTATATATTTTTGATTACTAGGATTAAAAATAACTATTAAACTATACCAAGAACCCACATCAATATTTTTAAAATTATTTATTATTTCTAAAAATTTTTTTGTATTTTCATTTGGAACTTGAAAAGAACTGAAAGAATTTAAAAATACAAAATTCAATAAATTTTCTTTTAAATCTCTATATCTAAAAACTGGTAAATATAAATTCTTAATTTCATTTATATTGAAAAATTTAGATAAATCTTTAACAAATTTTTTATCATAATATTTTGAAATTATTCCAAACCAATTATGTAATATTGTTGTCATACTTTCTTGAGTAAAACGAAGGTGATAATTTATTGATAAATTTATCAAAGCAAAAACTATTATAATTTTCTTCATTTTTTGTTATTTAATATTTTTTTTATAAAAATAAATTCGAAAAATTTAAATATTTTATTATTAAATAAAATAATAATTATAATTCAAATAAAATAACTTATAATTAAATTTATAAACTATTTAAATTTAGATATTAATCAAGTTTTTTTTTAAATAATAATTCTAAAAAAATAAAATAAAGTTTTTATTTGGATTTTCAAATTAAATTTTTTGTTTTTAATAAAATTATTTTTACAATATAAAATTACGTGATATATATATTAAAATAATACATTAAAAAAATGAAATTAATTTTCTATTAATTCATCTTTATTTTTGAGGTTTTTTAAAATTTGATTTTTATTTTTAATAATAAAAGCAACACCATTTACCCACATTTTAAAATCTTCATAAGAACAAAGTAAAATTTCAATTCTTTTATTATTATTCATTAACAATGAAAAATTAAAATTTTTATTCAAAGCACATTTAGATATATCATTCTTTGATAACTTCTCATATTTTATAATTTCTTTTTCAATAAAATCTTCTAATTTACTTTTTTTATGATTAATCTTAAATCTTCTATAACTTCTATGAATTTCAATAATTGTTTTAATCATTGATGTAACAATAGTATTTTCAATGTTTTCAATTTTAATTTCAATATAATCTAATTGAGTAGAAGGAACAATTTTAATTATATTTAATCTTTTATTTAAACTTATTGTAGATTTAATAAAGTTATAAGGTTGTAAAGTTAAATTATTTGATGAAACATTTGAAAGAGGATTAAATTTATAATAAGAATCATTTATTTGTCTATAATAACAAAAAGTTATTTGAGTTAAAGGGCTTAATTTATTCATTAATGAATTATTAATATTCACTATTTTTTCTGTTTTAGATATTTTTTCTTTTAAATTTTTAATAACTTTACCTAATTTTTCTCTTTCTTCTAACCAAATTTTTTTATTTTCATAATTTAAATTATAACTAGTAGTTGGATTATATGCACTATTTATTTTATTATGATGTATATTTTTTTCACTCATATAATTTTTATTTTTATATGTTTTATTGCTATTTCTACTTATATTTAAATCATTAAAATTTGTTTGATTCAAATTATTATATGTTATATTATTATTTGTATTATTATTATTTAAATTATTATTATAAGAAGTATAATTTAAAGGAGGAATATTAAGATGAATTTCTTTTTTTTTTCTTTGTCTATTTGATGAAGTGTTACTTGGAATTGTTTTATCTATACTTAAATTAATTCTGTTTATTGAATATTTTGTTTCATTATGACTTTTATCTATTGAACTTTCATTATTTGGATTATTTATAAAAATATTATGAGAACTTCTAGATAATGGAGTTTTATTTTTCAATTTAATTTTATTATTATTATTATAATTACTTATTGGAACCTTTTGATATTCATTAATACTATAATTATTTTGATTATTATTAAACTTTATATTTGATTCATACATTTCTTGATTCCCTTTTAAAGTTATTAAATTTTCACTTATAAAAGAATTAATTTGAGGATTTATTTGATTTAAATTTCTGAATCTGGGAGAATATAAAATATTATAATCTTGCATTGATTTTGATTCTATATAAGAATTATTATTTCTTTCAAAACCAAATAAAGGTTTATAATATGTACTTTTTATTGTTGAATTTATACTATCAACTAATCTATTATATATTGTTAAATTTGAACCATATTTACTTTTATAAATTTGTAATTGAGTCTTTATGATATTAAATTTATCAGCTATTAATTTTCTTAAAGTAATTATTTCTTGATTTGATTTTAATTTTTCAATTTCTATTTTATTTTTTAAATCTTTGATTTTTTCATTTATTTTTTCGATATTTTTTTTAGTTTCTTTTGTTTTTAAATCTGATTCTCCTTTTGTTTTTTTACTATCATTTTCTATATTTACTATTTCATTTAATATTTCATTTTTTTCACATATAAGATTATTTCCTTTTGAACTTATTTCTATATATAATAATTCATTTTGTGTTAAATTTGGCTTTACAAAATTTCCATCATTTTCATTTTCTTTTTCAAAAAACTCAATTTGAGAATTTATATCTAATATTTTATTATCCATATCTTCTAATTTATTTTTAAATTTTGTTAAATCAAAATATAAATTTTCTAATGCTTTAAGTCTTTCTTTTTTAACAAACTTATATTCTTTATTCATAAAATTTAATTTATTTTCGATTATTGCATCATAATTAAGAGATTTGAAAAAATATAATAAATATTCTTTTATAATATTTCCTGAAAATTTAGTGTAATTATATGAAGTTATATTTGAAACAAAATAATTAATTATAGAGTTAGATAATGAATTAATGAATTCTTGAACTTCTTTTTTAGGTGAATTATTTTTTTTAAATTTAATCATATTATAATAATTTTCCAATTCTCCTTTTATTATATTATATAAATAATTAATGCTTACTGAAATCTGAACATTATTATTATTTATAAAATCTAAATTATTATTTATTCCATTACTATTAGTTAAATTATTTTCTCTATTATTATGAATTTCTATAATTTCACTTATATCTTCTGCTAATTTATAACTTGTTTTATTCACATCTAAATTTGCTAATTCATAAGGAAATAGTTCTATTTTATTAATATAATTTTCAGAATTATTTGAATCAGATATTAAATTCATATTTAATTTTTTAAATTTTAAAATTTCTTCAAGTGACTCTTTTTGAGAAATTAAATTAATTATCTCATCTTTTACTATTATTTTTTCTTCTTTTGCCATTTTAAGTAATTCTATAATTTGATATTCTTTTTGCTTTAATTCTTGAATATTTGATAAAATATTTTTTTTTATATTTTCTTGATTTTCAATATCTTTTTTATATTTTAAAATATTATTTTCATTATTTCTACTTTTTTTCGAATCTATTATAATTTCATTTATTTGTTCTTTTGTTAGAAATTCATTTAAATTATTTGAAAGAATATATTTTGATAAAGTTAATGATTGAAAATTTATTGGATTAAATTTAGATAATTTATTTTTTAATTGATTAATTTGAACATTTAAATCATTAATTGTTGCTTGTTTTACCTTTATTTGTGCATCATTATTTGATAAAGATATTAATAAGGATGAAGAAATATCTGTTAAATTTTTTTGTAATTGTTCATTTTTACTTTCTAATTTTTTTATTTCTTTTTGTTGGGGATTATTTTCATTATACTCATTTTGATTTTGATTAATTTCATTAATTTTAGATTCTGCTTTATATATATCATCAACTAAGGAATGAATTAAAATTTCTTCATTTGAAGGATAATTTGTATTTGAAGAATACATTTCTATACAATAATTTTTAATAGAAAAAAATTTAAATTTTAAGTATTTTAATATATAATTTTTTTCTTCATGATTTTTTTCATATTTAGAAATAATTTTTCTTAAGTCTTTTTTAATTATAATTTTGAATTAATTTAGATTTATGAGTTATTTTATTTTAAATAATAATTTATACTCTTTATATTTAATAAATTATTCCAAAACTTTTAATTATATAATTGATTTTAAACATTTAATAGAGAATATCTGAGTCAAGCTTAAAATAATTATTTGTATTTTTAGAAAAATAACTTATATTATCATTAATATCCTCAATAATATTATTATTACAAATATTATTATTAATATTAATAATGCTAGTATTATTATTATTTGTATTAATAATATTATTTGAATTATTATTGATTTGAATTTTTGTTGTAAATTTTGGAGTTTTTTTTGTATGTTTTCTTCCCAACCATTTCCTAACTAATTTTTGGATATAAATTGTTGATTCTCTTTTTTTTAAAAAGCTTATTCTTCCATGATAATTTTTGAATTTCCTAATTAATTTATCAGCTGCTTTTTTTAAACTTTTATATTTGTTTCTTCTTAACCAATTTCTAACAAATCTTTGCAAATATCTAATATTTTCTTTTTTTCTTTCATAAATAGAATCATTATCTTCTTCAAATTCATCTTCTTTTTTTTCAAGTGAATTAATAATTTTTCCACTTGTTGAATCTACAGTATATTTAATTTTAATTTCTTTTATTAAAGTATCTAAAATTTGAATATCATTTAAATCCATTGTTTTTTTGTCAAGACTTATATTTAAAGCAGATTTTAAAACATCAAAATCATATAAATTTTTTTCTTCTTTTTCATCTAAATCATCTATTATATCAATTAACTTTGTTAAACAATTTATATTTCTTTTTCCTGCACAAATTTCATATGCTGTTAAATTATCTTTTGATTTATTATTTATATCAATTTTATAATTATTTAATAAACTTAAAGAATTTTCATAATTTAAAGCACAGACATAATGTAATATATTATATCCTTCATTATCTAAATAATTAAATAAATATGTTTTATTATATTTATTTAATTTTATAGAAATTTCTTCTAATATTTTATTCATATTTTCTTCATTAAAGTTAATATAATTATTTTGTCTTAAAATTAATAAATTTATATTTTCTTCATTGTTATCTTCTAAAAAATTAATATGAGTAATTAAATATTCAAATATTTCTACTATATAATGAATTATTTCTTGCTGAGAAAAAGAAAAAATTTTATAATTTTCTTTTATTTGAAAATTAGTTTTTTCTTGATTTAAATTATTAGGATTTTTAATATATTTAAAAAATTTTTTATTATCCTTATCATAAAAAGAAATTTTTTTCAAAGATTCTGTTTGAGTTCTTAAATAAATATCAATAACTATTTCTTTTTCATTTTGAGGAGGAATATTACATGATAAAATATTATTTGAAATTGGTTGACAAGAAACAAATTTATTTCCAAAACCTATACTTATAATAGAATTCATAATTAATAAATCATTATGAGTTAATAAAGTATCAATTATAATAAATAATCTTCCTTTATCATTTCCTTCTATAATATTATCTGGATTAAAATCTTTAATTTTTATTGGTGCTTCTGTACTCATATTCATTAAAGGTGGGATAATTAATTTATTTTCTTTTTTAATAAATCTGTAATGAATAAAAACATATTTTGGATTATTTAATAAATAATATATTCTTCTATGATAATTATCTGATGAAGAATAAAAACATTTTATTTTATTTATTCCATTTATTTTCATATCATAATATGAGGTTTTTTTATAAGGTAAAGATTTGGAAAGAAAATAATTTAAATTTGAATAATTTGTAAAATAATATGAACCATTTTCAGGTTGAAAAGAATTTTCATTGTTCAATAAAGTATTATTTTGAATTTGAATATCTTTATTTTTATAAAGTTCATCTATACTCTCTAATAATAAAAAAATATCTTTTGAATTTAACCATTTATTTCTTAACATTTTGAAAAAAGATGAATCAAATATAACTTTGTAATTCATATGACTTATTAATTTTTTATTTACAAAAATATTTATTTTTTAATAGTATTTTTTTTAAATTAAATTAATCTTATTTTTTCACATTATCACTTAAATTTATTCATATATTTTAATATTTATTTAAATTTTAAAAAAAATAAATTTAAATAAAATGTATTATGGATGGAAAAATAAATCAAAAATAAAATTTCAAACTCCAATTTTAAAAAGTGTAATTTTTTTATAATAATAATTTTTAATAGAAAGATTATATTAGGAGTCAATCTTTATCCACAAAAAATAAGGAATCTAATAAGGAATTAGAAAAAATTTTTAAAGTTCCAAACAATCATAAAAATAAAAAAGAAAAGTCAATAAATAAAAAGATTTTTAATCCTATTTCTGATAATCTCACAACAATATGTCAAAATGTACATAATTTTAAATCAAATGAACAAACATTGAATGTAACAAAACCAATAATAAAAGGTAGAAATAATAATTTAATGTTATTAAATCAATCTCCTAGGAATAAATTAAGACATAGTATGAAATGTAAAACAAATATTACAATCCTTTCTGCTTATAATAATACTAATAAAAGAAAAAAATCAAGAGAATATAATAGTATTTCTATAAATAATGATGAAAGAAATAAAGAAAATAATAATTCGTTTATTAATAATAATCAAAATATAAATAAAACTAAAACTAATGTGATAGATTTTCAAAAAAGAAATGTTTTTAATAAAAAAATTATTAGATATAAAAGTTTAATTAATAAACCAAATAAAAAATTTGAAAAATTTTTTGAAAATAAAATAGAAAATAATCAAAATATAAGGAAAATAATTTTTATTCAAAGATGGTGGAGAACAATTTCTTGCATAATTTTAATTCAAAAAATATTTCGTGGATTTATATATCGATATAAAAATATGAATAAATTTAAAATAAAAGTAAATAAAAAATCAGAAAAAAGAAATAGAAAAATTCAAAGTTTAATACATAGAATTAATGTTGGAAAAAAATTATTAAATTGTTCTCATGATTATAAAAGACATTTTAAAATACAACATCATATTTTAAATAAATCAAATAATAAAAAAATTCGTAGTTACTCAAGTCTTAAATCTTTTCCAAACAACTTAAACAAAATAATGATGATGAAGGAACAATTTATAATATCTTCACAATATAATTTTTCAGTAATAGACAAAGAAAAGAAAAACTTGAAAAAAACAATAAAAATGGACAAAGAAAAATTATTAAATTAAAAATAAATATAAATTATAAAGTTAATATTTTTCATCAATATAAATAAAAAAAAAATTTACTAAAAGAAAATAACTAAAATTAAAAAAAAAATAAAAAAAAATGTCAACAAAAGGAACACCATTTACAGCAACATCAACAACAGCATTATTTGGAGCAAGAGCACAAATTCCAATAAAAAATATAAGTATAACAAATAAAACAACAAATTATCAAAATGATGGTTGGGGAAGAGATAATTATATAAAATTTCCAAATGGAGGTTTTAGACATAAATGGGAGAATAATTATAGAAATGCATATTATAATAAAATGTCATTAAATGATTATTTAAAATTTACTAATATAAATCCTAAATTTGCAATATATAAAAGTGATGGTTGTGGAAGAGATTCTTATATTTTTAAAAATTGTGGTGGATTTTATCAATTAAGATCTGGAAATTATAAACAAAATTATTTTGGTAATTTAAGAAATTATAATTATGATCGTTTTGTTAATGAAAATAGTATTCCTAAAGATAATGATTATATGAGATATGTTAGAATGTATAAGACTCCAAAAGAAATACAAATTGCAAAAGATTTATCTAAAAAACAAAGAGCTACTTCTGCTCGATTAGCAAAACCTAGATATGTTAAAACACAATAAGTTTTTTTATTTATTTTAATTTAATTTATTTTTTTTTCTTAGAGTGATTTTTCAAAAATAAAATTTTTTTAATTATAAATAAATGTTTATTATCCCAGTTCTTTTTTTTATTCTTTCGGGAATATTTTTTAATTGATTTTAATAACTTTTAAATTAATTTTACATTTTTAATTATTTGAATTAAACTTTAATTATAATTGGAAAATAAAAGAATGAATGAAAATAAAAGTAATGAAGAAGAAGAAGAATATGAAGAAAATATAGAAAATAATAATAATGGAATAGGAAATTCTCAAAATGAAGAAATTCAAATAACAGATGAAAATTATGATTATCAGAATGGAGAAGAATATAATAATGGAAATTATGAAGAGTATGAAGAAGAAGAAGAAGAAGAAAATGAAAATCAACAATTAAAAAGTAAAAGTCAATTGATTCAAATTACTAATTCAGAAAATATAAATGATGATGAAGAAGATTTAAAAGAACAATTACCAAGTAAAAGTAAAAAAATTCCTATAAAGGATAATTCTAAAAATAAAGGTTCAAACTTAAATTCAATGTCATCATCTATTAATAATTCAAATAAGAAAGAAATGAATTTTTATAATAAATATAGTAATAATAATCCCTATTATAACACAAATAATGCTTTATATAATAGTAATAATAGTTTAAATAGTAATCAATTAAATTATAAAAATTCACTTTCAAAAGAAAGTGAATTAGCAAGTCAAAAACTTTCAGATTCAATTCAAAAATTATATTCTGAATTATTGGAAAAATATAATAAACTTTTAGAAGAAAAAACAGAAATTGCTGAAAAATTAAATAAAGAAATTTTAGAAAATGAACAAAAAAATACTTATATACAAGTTTTAAAAACTTCTTTGGAAAATTTTTCAAAAAATAATGATAAAATGAACGATACACTTTCAAAAAATAATAATAATATTAATAATGACTCATATTCAGAATTATTATTAACTATCCCAAAATTACAAAATGAAATAGCACAATATAAAGCAGAAATAAATAATTTACAAGAAAAATTGAAAGAAATTACTAATTCAAAAAATGATATTGAAAATCAATTTAAAAAACTTAATGTTAACTATGATAATTTATCTAAAAATAATGAGAATTTAAATCAAGCTTTAGAAGAAAATGAAAATGAAAAAAATATAAAAAATAAACTTATAAATGAACAAGAAGAAAAAATTAATATTTTAACAAATAATTTAAATGAATTAAATGATATTAAAGATAAATATGATAATCTTTTAAAAAATAAGGAAATAGAAGATAAAGAAAATCAACAATTAAAAAATGATTTTAACACTAATAAATTATTATTAGAAGAAATTTCAAAAAAATTTGAAGATAATAGATTATTACTTTTAAGTAATGAAAATAAAATGAAGCATTTAGAAGATAATTATAATGAAAAAAAAGAACAAAACGACCAATTATTATCATCTAATAAAGAATTAAATGATTTATTAACTGAAAATAAAATATTAATTGAAAAATTAAATACAGAAAAAAATTATATTATAGAACAAAATGAAATTAACAAAAATAATTATATACTTTCAATTAGAGATAAAGAAGATAATATTAATTCAATGAATGAAAATAATGCAAATTTAAAAAAAGAAAATTATAATTTAACATTAGAAAATAAAAAGTTAACAGATGATATGAATTTAATGAATCAACAATATGAAGATATTAAATCAGATTATGATATTTTATTTTCTAAAAATGAAAAATTAAATAATGATTATATTTTAAGTCATCAAAAGATTTCAGAATTAAAATCACAAATATTATCAAATGAAACAGCAATTGAAGCATATAAAGGACAAATTGAATCATTAAATAAACAAATTCAAAAAAATAACAATGATTATGATAATAATTTACAAGATTATAACACAACAATAACTCAATTAACTTTAGAAAATGAAAGATTTAAAAATTTATTAGAAGAAAATTCTTTAACAAAAATAACATCACAAGAATATTTAACTTATAATCCTAAATTAGCAATTAGAAGTTGTTTAATTATTTCAAAAAAATTAATTGAAAATAAGAGTAAATCATTTAAAGACAATGAAACTGAATATAAAAATTTTTTAAAAAGTTTAGAAAGTTTAAGAGAAGAATTAGAAATTTGTTTTCAAGCAATATCAAATTTTGATAATGGAGAAAAAGAATTAACTTTAATGAATAATAAATATAATAGATTATATAAAGAAATGATATCGTATAGAAATGATAATAAAAAATTATATGATAATAATGTTGAATTATATAATATGTATCAATTACTTAGAAAAGAAAGAGAATATTTAAATAAATGTTTAAAGGATTATTTAAATAATTATATTACTTCAAAAGAAATTCCTGAAAAATTATTACAATTAATTGATTATAATATAAAATTAATTTATTCAAAAAATGATTTAATTCACATGAATCAAAGAATAGAGAATATTAAAGCCAATTTAAAAAATGATGATATAGATGGGATTATAATTTTAAGAAATTTACAAAATGATAAAGAAAATTTGGAACAAAAAATTGAATTAATGATTAAGAATAAAAATGAAATAGAACAAAATTTACCTAAAAAAGAAAAAATTGATGAAATTAATATTTTTTAATTTAATTTTTTTTATAGAAAAAGATTTAAAAGATTACAAAATGAATTTATATTTTTATAATTTATTTTTTATTAATAAGTGAATATTCTTCAATTTGCCTATCTATATCCATTATTATATTTTCAACTTTTTCTTCGTATTCTTTTATTTTAATAAAATTATCTTGTATTTGTTCTTTTATTCTTAAAACTTGAGAATAAATATACTTTAAAAATCTTTTACTTTTGTCAATAATATTATTTATTGATATTATATTTCCTTCATTTTTTTCTGAAATTTCTTCATATAAATTTTTTAAATTTTCAAATAACTTTTCATAAAATTCCTTAAATAAAGGTAATTTTTTATCACTTAATTCTTCTTCATTTCTTTGGTCATTAATATAATCCATTAAATCATCGAGTAACTTTTGTGTTTTATTTATATTTAAATATATATCATCGACATTTGTTATATTTTGTATCTTTAAATTAAATAAAGAAATTAAATCTAAGATTTTATGGCTTTTATCGAACATTTCTTCCTGTGAAAAAATAAGTATATTTTTCATAATATTTTTTTGAGCCTTAAATTTTTTTTCTTCTTTTAAAATATGGTCTTCATACTGTTCTAAAATTACTTTCATTTTATCTCCATAATTATGACAAAATTCATTTTCATCAATTTTCATATAATCATTATCTTTATTTAATTTCAAACTAACAACAGTTGGTAAAACATAATTTGAACATAAATTAATATCTGAATTATCATTATAATAATTTAAATTAAATCCACAATCATAAATTGGATATTTTGAATTATAACATTGTTCATAAATATTTTCATCATCTTTTTCTGGGTCCACATATAATAAATTTTTTGATGTTATACAATTATTAAATTTATCTAAAATATTTAAACATTTTTCTAAATTACTTTCAAAATATTTTTCACAAAATTTATTTAAATTTTCAATTTTATTTTTTATTTCTAGTGATTTTAATTTTTGTACAATTTGATTTGTAAATTCGTTATTACAATTATCTTTATTATTACTTGAATAATAAGAACTACAAAAATATCTATTTAGAAAAGAAAAACAATATGGATTATTATTTTTTATTATTTCAGAATTTGCACCTAACATTTCAAAATTATTTTCACAAAATTTATATATATTAAAACTAGAATCACCTAATAATTTATATGTAAATAAAATATTTTTGCAAATTAAGTCTGTATTTGGAGATGTATGTTTTTCATTATTTAATTCTATATCTTCTCTTGTCTTTGGAATATTTAAATTAAATTGATTTGTGATTTTGGTTTCTTTTGAATTAATTATTAGATTAAGTAAAAAGATTAAAATTAAATTTGACATATTTAAAAAAATTAGCTGTTTTAATTTTTTTTTAAGTAAAAATATTTAATTTAAAAAATAATAATGATAATAAATCTTTTTGATTTGAAATAAAATATTTTTACTCCAAATAATTTTTTTTGAATTTTCATTTTTTTATAAATTACCCTTTAAGTTTTATTTTTGGTATATCTTTTTTTTATTGTTTTATGCAATTTTTATTATTTTTTATATTCATTTATTTTACTTTTTTATTATTGAATAAAATTTAAATTGAATTTGAATAATATGAATCTTTTTTTTAAAACTTTGATTTTATTTTTAGAAATTTTAGTTTCTGAAAAAAAATAAAATAAGTTTATATTTATTATTTTACAAATTTATAGAGATTAAAATCATAAACATCTGTTTTTGAGATTTTTGTTTTAATTATTTAATTTATTTCTTGTTTTTGAAATATATAAAATTAAATTAATTTTGGATTTTTATTATATTTAAAACAAAAATAAAAGGAAGAAAAAAAATATTAATTAATTTTAAAATTAAACAATTTATATTTTTTTATTGAACAATTTCAATTTCTCTTCCATTTAGTTTTTGTAATCCTCTCACATTTCTAAATCTACCATATAATAAAGGAAACATATCTAATTGATTTTTACTAATTTCAAATTTATCAATCATAACAAACCATTTAACATTACTTTTACAAGAAGGAGTTGTAGTAGAACCAGTATAACTTACAAACTTAATTTTTTTTTCATCATTAATTAAATCTGATAAATCCATAATTTTTTTTATATAATCTGTATTTTCAATTTGAACTTTTTCATTATTTCTTATTCTTTTAGAATAAATAAAATTTTCATCATTTGAAAAAATAGGTTTTAAAAAATCAAAATCATTATTTCCTTCTTCAAGTAAAAATGCAAAAGCAATTGTATTATCATATTTATCTTTACAAATCATTTGAATTTCTAAATCAGATCTTATTTCATTAAAAGTATGTTCTGATGGAAAATGTATAAAAAATTTTTTAACTTCATATTCATGATCTACATATTTTATTTTACCAAAATTTCCATCATTAAAAATAACTATTTTATAATCATCATTATATATAAATATTTTTTTTCCATTTGGTCCTTTTAAATTAAAATATAATTTTTTTTCTGCATCTTTTATATTAGAATATATTTCTATATTAATTGGTGATAAAAATTTTCCTGTTTTACATTCAATTGGCCAATTTGTTATATTAAATATATCTGAATTTGCATTATTTTCTTCACTTAAAGGTTTTCTTCCTTGTGAAATTTCTCCTTTTTCAATTATATTTTCTAATTTATTATATGGAGAATATAATTCTTCTTGATACATTTTCATTCCCATAAATTGATTTATTATTTTTTCTCTTTCATTTTTTGTATTATTTGAATTTAAAAGAGATTTTTTCAAATAATTTTTTTCTTTTTCTTCTAATGAAAAATCATCTTTTAAATTTATAAAATTATTATATGGCTCATAATTTTCTTTTTTTAAATCTTTTTCAATTAATTTCATTTGAAATAAAATTACATTTTTTTTTAAATCTGTTATTGAATTATCATTAATACCTTCAATTAAATCTTTATATAAATTTTTCCATATTAAATATTTTTCTTTAATATTTTTTCTTTTTAATTCTCCTAAATTTAAAGGAATATCTTTATCAATAATTAAAGTATTATTTTTATTAGGTTTAATAGAAGTCATTAATTGAACATCAACTTTTTTATATAATTTTTCTTTTGCTAAAACTTTTTGTTTAACTAAATCAAAAGGAGTAGAAACATCAAAAATTCCTTCTTCTTTTTCACTTTTCATTTCTTCTACTTTACCATTTTCATTTGTTTTATTTTCTATTTTTTCCATTTTTTCATTTAATTCTTCTCTTTCATTTCCTTCAGAAACAATTTTTTTATTTTCTTCTATTTTATCTTTTATTGTATTTGTTGGTGTTGTTAAATATATTTTTCTATTATTTCTATCTTGAATTTCTCTAAATTTATCTTTCAAAACTTTTGGATAATTCTTTAATTGAATTGTATTTATATATAAAACATCTGTTAATAATATAAATAAATTTGGATTTTCACATGGAGGTTCATTTTCTTTTCCTTCATAAAAAAAAAAATCTTTATCACTTGATAAATATTTACTTAAATTTATTTGTTCTTTTATTTTTATTTTCTCATAAGGAGTCATATTTAACATTTCTTCATTATCAAAATTTAATTTACCAAAAATTAAAGAATAATCATCTTCACTTTCTTTAAAAAAAATAGCAACAGTAACTTTTTCTCCTTTATAATTTTGATGAATAATATTTAATTCAGCAGGATATTTATAACCTTTAAAAGAATGAATAGATGGAGAATAAAAGTTAATTTTTGAAGAAGAATAAATTTCATTATTATATATTATATAACCAAAATCTCCTTCAAGTTGAAGATTATTTAAATCATGATATAATAAATATTCAGTATTCATATTATTATAATGAAATTGAATTTTTAATTCTTTATATATAAATGGAGGAGAAATATCTATTGGACTTTGATTTTCTTTTTTACATAATGAAGGCCAATCTTCTCCTTTTTTTTCATAATTCCATGAAATAATATTTATTATAAGTAAAAAAAATATTACTATTTGTTTGAACATTTTTTTTATTTTTAAGTAATTTTTTAATTATTTTTACACGTTTTTTAAAATTTAAATAGTATTTTATAATTTTTTATTTATAGTTTTAATATTTATTTGTTTTTTTAATTTTTATTTTTAATTAAATTCTATACCATTTTTTGAAAAAAGTTCTTTAATTTCAGGATTATTATTTATTGTTGTGAATAATTTGGACATTTTTTTTATAAAATTTTCAGATGAATTCACTAATAAAGAATATTTTTCTGTTTCTGTTTCATATTCATTAAGTAATTTTTTCTTTTCATCTTCCATTTTATCAAAAAATGTTTCAGATAAATATTCATGATACATAGGATTAAAAATATCATTTTTTTTTTTTTTATTTTTACAACTTTTTAAAACTTCATTATCATTTTTTAAATTATCAATTGTTGTTTTATAAGAAGAACATAATTTATATGCTAATTTATCTTTTTTTTTATATTTTTGTAATCCTAATTCTAAAATATCTTCAATTGGGATTTTTTTATATTGTTTAAATTTATATTTTCTATAATTATTTTGAATTATCCTTATATTTTTTTTTAAATCATAAATTAATTCATGAACATTTTTACTTCTTATAAATGATTGAATTTTAATTATTTTTTTAATGAAATCTATAAAATAACTTTCATTATTCATATGAAATCTTCTTAAAAATAATTTTTCATGGAAATTAAAATTATTATACATTTTAGTATATTCAACTAAATGAGTTAATGAAAAAAATTCTGGGATTGAATCTATATTCGGAATGAAACTTTTAAATTCATCTAATGAAGATAAATAATATAAATCAAAAATTTGAATTGAATTTTTAAAACTTTTATAATAAAATTTATTCATTTTTAATAAATTCATTCTTCTATAATAATCGATTATATTACTGTATTTTACTTCATATTTTTTTTCTTCTAGAAAAGATAATCCAGAAAAATCTTCTAATTGTGTTATTTGCTTTCTTATTTTTTTGTTTTTTTCAAGAATTGATTCATAATCATTTAAATTACTTTCTAAATAATAAGATAAATATTTCATAAGTGGAAAATTTTGATTAAGATTTTTTTTATTATATTCAAGTGTTTGTTTTTTTAAAATTTCATTTAATAAAGAATCATCTTCTGTATTAGAAGAATTATATAAAATTAATAAATGATTTTTAATGTTTTTTGAAATTCCAAATTCTCCAAAGGCATAATCTAATAAAACCAAAATACAAATATTTGAATAAAAATAATTTTTATTTAATTTTTCTTTATAAGCTAAAATAAATATTATTATACAATTTATAAAAACATTCTGTTTTTTCATTTCTTTTACAAATATTTTATAAAGAATATTTATAAATAATTCATTCTCTTCATAGTAATCTAATTCTATAGAAATATTTGATAACAAACTTTGAATTTCATTTTTATATTCTAAATAATCATTATTAATAAATTTATTGTGAATAGTTTGATTAGGATAATCAAAAAGAATACTTTTTAAATATAAATCATTTGTTTTAATTTTTGTTGGAAAAACGGGAATAATATTTAATTCTGTTGAAATTGAAAAAAATATTCTTATATTTTTAATAAAAGATATTAATTGAAAACAATTTTTTATAATTAAATGATTGTATTGATAATTTATAAAATCTTCATTATAAGCCAAAAAACCATCGATTAAAAAATTTTCAAAATCATCATTATTAGGACTATTTCCAAATTTTTGATAAATAAAACATATTTCATCTTTTGAAGTTATTTTAAACATATTATTAATTAAAATTCTAGCATTTTCTTTATAATTTTTTTGATTAATTATATTTAAAATATTTCCAATATAAAAGTAATTATTTCCATTCAATAAATTCAATTGAATATAATAAAGAATATTTAAATCATTTATATTTTTTGAATTTGAAAAATCTTCAATTAAATCAAAATTATCAATTAATTCATAATAAATATCATTTTTATTAATAGTAATTTTATCACCATATAAACTTTTAATTTTATTGTCAACAAATTTAATTGTAACTTGGTTTTTATCTTCATTTTCTTCATTAATTATTTTTATTGGAATTAAAAATTCAGATTCTATATTATATACTATATAATTATTATTTACTTCATTTTCATTTATTCCTATATCACTTAAACTTAATTCATTATCAAATATTGTTGAAATATTAGGATTATTATCTTCTAGAGTTGAATTTTCATTTTTTACTGAAAAATTTGTAAGAAGTGACATATTTTAAAATTTACATAAAAAATAAAATAATTAATTTGAATATTTGAATATTCTTTAAATGACATCACTTAATATATTTAACTTTTTAATAAATCAATGGTAACTTATTAAATATACAATTGATTATTGAAATATATAAATAATTATTTTTTTATGTATGAAATATCAAATATGTCAGAGACTTTAGAAACGAAAACAAAATATGAAAAAATATCAGAATTAAACCAAGAATATGAAATTATAGCAAATAATAGGAAAAACAATCCAAACAATATAATTTTAATGCAAACATATATTTTAACAAAAAAAACTCTTATTGTTTTTTCTCGAAATATAAAAACAACTTTATTTATGTTTTTATCTCCTTTTATAATTTGTTTATTTTTAGTTCAATTACAAAATTTTTTCGAATTTTATTCTCAAAAATATGTTGAATTAAATCCTTTACAAACAAATTTAAATGATAATTTAATTCCAAAATGTAATAATCCAATAAATTGTACAACTATATTAGGAATTGTAATAGATAAATCAAAAAATGAATATAATAGAAAAGAATCATATAATATATTATCTTATGTAGCAAGTCAAAATAATTTAAAGATGAATGAGGATGTAATTCTTTCAACAATAAGTAATTATACTGATTTTTCAGATTATATTGAAATGAATAAAAATAAAACTTTTTATGGAATTGTTTTTTGCTATGATAATTTAGATGTAAATTCAAATATGAAAAGAATTAATTTATCAATTCCTTGTGTTCCTGAAATAAGGAAAAAAAATGAAATTTATAGATTTTATACTATAGTATATAATATAACTCTTTCACCAAATGATTTTTTAAATCCTCTTCAAAATCGTGCCAAAGATAAATATTTAATGAAACTACAAATGGATATTGATAATGGTTATTTAATAGAAATGAATAAAATATTTAAAATATATAAAAATAACCCTAAATTAAATGTTTCTTATGCAGATTTTCCACAAACAGAAAATAGATTTATGGAAAATGCTTCAATTGTAAATAATTTAGGAGGACCATATTTTTTATTTATTCCAATGACATTTTTTATAATGGTATTAATAGAAATTGTCAGAGAAAAAGAATTAAAATTAAGAAAAAGTTTAATAATAATAGGTTTATCAAATACTGCATTTTGGTTAAGTTGGATATTTACTGCAATAATTTTTAGTGGATTTCTTTCATTAACATTTCTAATTTTTGTAACATTTATTTTAAAATGGGAATTATTCTTAAATACACCATTTATATTAATGTTTACATTATTTTTTTTATTTATTCTAGATATGCAATTAATGGCTATATTTTTAAGTACAATAATATCAACAATAAAAGGAGCATATACTTGGGGTTTTGCTATAATATTAACAAGTGGAGTTTTACAAGGTTTTTTTTCAAATCCTTATTTATATCAAATTTTATATAGTACTGATATATTTATTTTAGTAAGATGTTTTAAATTTTTTTTATATTCTTTTTCACCTTATAATTTTAATAAAGCTTATGTTGATATTGCAACTATTGCAGGAACTAAATTTGATCCTTTAACTTTAACTAATAATCCAGGAAGATATTATAAATATAGAGATTTATTTGTTAGAAAAGAAGGTTCTATGAGAAGATTACTTTTTTCTTATAGTATTGCTCCAACTATTGTTAATTTTTGCTTTTTAGTTGTTAATGGTATTTCATATCTTATTTTTGCTATTTATTTTGATAATGTTCTTGAAGAAAATAGAGGTGTTGCAAAATCTTATTTTTTTCCTATTTATGATTTTATTGATTGTTTGAAAAATTGTTGTAAAAAAAAAAAGAAAGATTATTCAATAATTGTTGAAATGGGAAATATAAATTCTTTATTTCCAGAAAATCAAATAGAAAACAATGAAAAAGAAAAAGAAAAAGAAATAAATAGTACATCATCATCAACAGAAAATTCAGATATAATAATAGAAATAGAAAATCCAGGAGAAGAGACAGTAAAAAAGGAAAAAAATGAAGTAATAAAAAATGAAAAAGAAATAAATATTTCTTCAGGATTAAGAGTATATGGAATAAAAAAAATATATAAATTAAAAAATGAAAAAGAATTAGAAGCATTAAAAGAAACTTATTTAGAAGTTCCAAAAGGAGAATTATTAACATTACTTGGACATAATGGAGCAGGAAAAACAACATTAATAAATGTATTATGTGGAAATGTAAAACCAACTTTAGGATATGCTAAAATAGATAATATAAATATAACAGATGAAAAAAATTTAAATTTAAAAATAAAAACAGATTTAATTGGTTTATGTCCTCAACATGATATTTTATGGGATGAATTAACTCCAAAAGAACATATAGAATTATATAGTATAATAAGAGGATATCAATCAAAAGATATAAATTTAATATCAGAATTAAAAATGAAAGAAGTAAATTTAGAAAAAGTAATAAATTCTCAAGTAAAAACTTTTTCTGGTGGAATGAAAAGAAGAATTTCAATATTATTAAGTACAATTGGTGAACCAAATGTAGTTTTTTTAGATGAACCTTCAACTGGATTAGATCCTGTTAATAGAAGATTTATTTGGTCTATGATCAAATATATTAAAAAAAAATCTACTGTAATTTTAACTACTCATTCTATGAATGAAGCTGAGTTTTTAAGTGATAGAATTTGTATTATTAAAAAAGGAATTATGCAATGTATTGGAACTAGTTTAGAATTAAAAAAAATTTTTGGTAATGGATATATAATTAGTATTATTTGCTTTAAAAATAAAGATAAAGATTGTATTCAAGAAATTAGTTATTTATGTAATAATGCGAAATTAATTAGTTCTAAAGGAGGAAATTTAGTTTATTCTTTAAATTTTGGATTTGAACATGAACTTAATATGTTTATTAAAATTTTAAATAAGAAATTTGAAGGAAAATTAAAAGTTTTAGAAAATTTAATCAATGAAATTGGAATTGAACAAACTTCTATTGAAGATGTTTTTTTAAAAATTGCAAGAGATAATGATGAGGAATTTTAATTTCTTTTTTTTAATTATTTTAATTTCTATTTCCTATTTTTTACCTTTGTAAGTTATTAAATATAATGATAAAATCAAAAAATTATAATTTAAATATGGAACTTATAATTATAAATTTATAATTTTTAATGTAAATCAATAAATATTTATATTTTCATCTAAAAGATATTATTTATTTTATTTTTTTAATCATCATCTTCTTCTTCTACTTTTTTATCAATTTTTTCTTCTTCATCAGAACTTGATCCAAATGATTTATTTATTTCATTTGTATCTTTCATATTAAATGAAATAAAAGGACCTTTTATCATTACTAAAAAAATAATTGAAATAAATGATACAATTAATAAAATAGTAAATTCTAATTCAGGATCATTATAAAATATTCGATAAAATAAATTTAACCATAAACTTAATGTACCGAAACCTATTATAAATCCAGTTAACATAAAATTAGTTTCATAACCAAATTTTTGAGGAATAATTGAAGATATATTTATTGAATAAACTCCAAAAGAAAATCCCTTTCCAATAATAATTAAAGATTTTTGTTCTGAAGTTAAATTATAATATTTTTCTAAAATTAAAATTATTATTTGAATAAAGATTGTTACCAAAGATAAAAATTTACTTCCAATAAATTTTAAAATAAAAGGACCAAAAAATCTAAAAATTGAAACACAAATAATAAATCTGAATATTTCCGTTTCTCTGATTTTAATAAAAAAATTAAAAATAATAAGCATAGAATTAAAATAAAAAATAGTAATAACCCAAAAATTTCTATTTCTCATTTCATTAAAAATTCTAAAATAAAAATTTAATAAAGAATAATCAAAATCATAAGAAGAATTAAATAATAATAATTCGGCATTAGAAGTTTTCTTTGAAGGATTTGAGGATTTTCTAACAGAAGTTTTTTTAAATTTACTATATATACTTTGATTTTTTCCTATTATTGATAATTCAATACTATTTCCAGTTTCAAGATTATTTCCTTTATCTAAATCAGAAAGTTCTGTATCATCAAATTCACTTTCATCAAAAAATTCTTGTTGATAATCAAATATGATTATCATTGAAATTATACCAAATATTATATATAAGGCTATTAAAAACCATAAATAACTTTTTATTCCCTCAATATAATTTCCATTATAAAATGTTATAATTTGTTCTAATATTGAATAAAAAAATGGTGAACTTATACAAAATATAATTAAATTAATAAATGAAAATAAACCTTTTTTCTCAGGAAAAAAATTTGAAGTATTATTTATTAAAGGATGATATGAAACACCAATTCCTATTCCATAAAGAATAAATGCAAAAAATATTAAATTAATATTTGAAGAATAATAAAAAAGCAAGACCGAAGTCATTAAAAAAAAATATGAAATAAAAATTGTAGTTTTTAATTTTAAATAATGTGTTAAAATATTTGAAAATATATTTGAAAAATTTGAAAATGTTATAACTAATCCAATAAAAATTCTAGAATAATATTTTGGAATTTTTAATTCATTTTTAGATAAAAATGATGAATAATAATTTGAAAAATGAAGAAGAGATAAAGTATTCCCTGTTATTAATGTTGTTAAAGTATGTCCTATAAAAGAAAAATATCATTTTATTCTTAAATTTTTTTCATCTTCAAAAAATGAAGACATTTGATTAAATTATTTTATTTTCATGAATAAAAAAAAATAATAATCTTTGACATTTTTTAATTTTTAACAATTTACACCAAAAAAATTTTTTAATAAATTAATAAGTCATTAAAAGATTATAATGAAAAAATGTATTCTAGATAATTTAAAAAAGTTAGATATTTATGGTTTTAATTTTCCTATGAGATATCAAGAAGAAACTGAATATAAAACAATGTGTGGTTTTATATTTAGTTTAATTTCTATATCATTGATTATATCAATGTCATTTGGTAATATAAAAAAAATCTTTTTTAAGGATGAGTTTACTTTAATGACAAATCAAAATTATTTATATGGAAATAATGAAATAAATCTTTCATCATATCCTTTAATGTTTGGTTTATATAATTTATATAGTCAAAAAAAAATAGATGAAACTTATGCTTCTTTTCAAATTGATTTAAATGTATATAGTCCAAAGTATAATAATGAAGGATGTTTAAAAATGGAAAGAACAACTTATCCTTTAGAATTGGAAAAATGTTCATTAAATAGTTTTGGTTCTTTTAAAGAAATATTCACTGAATATCATCAAGATAATAATTTATGTGCCAAAGCAAATCAAAATATTATAATTAAAGGAACTTTTGATAATCAAATTAAAGGATACACCACATTAGAAGTCCATTTATTGAAATGTATAAATACAACAGAAAATAATAATCATTGTAAAAGTATAGAAGAAATAAATGGAAATTTGAAATATTCTTATTTTTCATTATTTACTGTTTCTCAAACAACAAATCATTTTAATAAATCTAATCCTATATATAATATTTTAAATAGTTATTCTTTTTATATTTCTTTAGATTATATTAAAAGGTATTATTATTACCTTTCAGAAGATAAATATATAAGTGATAATGGAAAATTTTTAAATAGTTTTAAAAAATATTCTTTTCTTCAAATTCATCATAATCATTTTGATTTTGTCTCAAATAATTCACATCAAGATTACAATGAAAATTTATTAAGTGAATTAGTTGTAACTTGTGATGACTTTCAAAATGAATATAATAGAACATATATGAAAATTCAAGATTTTATTGGTATTATAGGAGGAATTTTTGATATTATATCAATTTTATTTCAATTTATTTCTTATGATTTTATTAAAAAAGTCTTTATAATGGACATTGGGAATAATTTTATTTCAGTAGATTGTAAAAATTTAGATACTTGTAATAAAACAAATTGTGAATTTAGTAATCAAAATATATTAAAAATTCAAAATAAGTGTAATTTTTCTTCTATTCCTTTCAAAAAGAAAGGATTAGAAAATGAAAATTTTAACCTCTTTAATATAAAAATGCAAAATTGTTTTTTAAATACTTTTGATATTACTAAGGAAGAATTACAAACATTAAGAAAATTTCATAAAAGAGAAAAAAGGTGTAATTTTTTTTTAATGTATTTTATTTGTCCTTTTTTTGCTTTAGGCAATTTTAAAAGATATACAATTTATCTACTTTACTTAAAAATATTTCAAAAATTCACAAGCATTGATTTTTTTATTTCTTTGATTTTAAAAACATATAAAGCTATAAATAATTAATTTAAAAAATAATAATTATTGAAGAAATAACTTGATTAATTTTATTTAACTAATATTGTTTAAAAATTATAAAGAAAATGGGAATTTTGGAAAGGATATATAATTTTTTAAAAAATTTTGATATATATGGATATAATTTTCATCTTCGTTATAAACAAGAAACAGAATATTCAACTTTCTGTGGAATTATATTTAGTTTAGTGTCTTTAACATTAATGTTATTCATTTCAATATCATATATAAAAAAAATGATAAATGGAACTCATTTTACTGTAGTTACAAATTATGTATATTCAAATAATGAAATAAATGAAATTGATTTATCTTCATATCCTTTAATGTTTGGATTATCTAAAATTGATAAAGTAATTGAAATTGATCCTCAATATGCTACTTTAAGAGTTGATAGAAATGAGCATATTCCTTTTAAAGATGAAAATGGTAATTTTGGTATAAATAGAACATCATATCCAATTTCTTTAGAAAAATGTTCTTTAAATTCATTTGGTTTATATTTTAATTTAGTTGAAGAGGCATGTATTGACTATTCAAAATATTTTTGTGTAAAACCAAATCAAAATTTAAAAATTAGAGGTCATCATGGTGATCAAATTAAACCAAGTACTACTTTAGAAATTCATTTAATCAGATGTGAAAATTCAACTAAAAATAATTATAATTGTAAAAGTAATGAAGAAATAGAAGAATATTTAGAAAATGGATTTATTTCTTTAGTTTATGTTTCAAAAGGTATTGATCATTATAATGTATCAAATCCTACATATAATAATTTAAGAGCAGATACTTTTGCAATTACTTTTGAACATGTTAAAAGATATTATTATTTTTTTGCTAGTGAAACTTATCATAGTGATAATGGACTTATTTTTAATTCTATTAAAGAATATGATTTATTTCAATATCATCATACCCAATTTGATTTTGTTGAAAAAGAAACTCAATATTATTATTCGGAGGGAACTTTATTAGAAATAAATTTAACTTGCCTTGAATTAAAAACAAAATATGATAGAACTTATATAAAAATTCAAGATGTTTTAAGTTATTTAGGAGGTATTTTTGATATTCTTTCAATATTTTTTCAATTTCTTTCTTATAATTTTATTCGTAAATGTTTTATAACAAAAATAGGAGGCTCTTTTATTACAAGTAATGTAAAAACTATAAATTTAGCTGCTCATAATGAGTCTGATAGTAGTAAAAATAATATTTTAAAAATTCATCAAAAATTAAGTGGTACATCATTTGCACTTACTAAAAGAATGAAAATCGAAACTATAAATGTTTGTACTTTATTTAATGTAAATGTAAAAAATAATAATTTGTTAAAATTATTTAATATTAATGATGATGAACAAAAAATGATACAAATTTTTGAAAACAATAAAAAAAAATTTTCATTTTATTTTTTTTATTATATAATTCCTCTTGATTCTTTATTCCACTTCAAGAAATTTAAAACTTATATTCTTTATAAAAATATTTTTCAAAAGATGTTAAGTATTGATATTTTTATTCCAATGATTTTACATTCTTATCAATCTTTAAATACACAAACATAGATTGAATAATTTTTTTCATTCAATGTAAAATAAAACATTTTATTAATTTTAAATAAATTTATATAACTAATTAAATTCTTAATTATTATTAAAGAATAAACTTTTAAAGAAATATCAATTGAATATAATCCTTTAAAATATTTCTATATTTTTATTAAATCGATATTTTTTTTTGACAGTTTTTATATAAGGCATTTTTATCTTTTTTATAAATATTAAAATTTATTGAATCAAAATCTGGATTATTATTATTATACAATTGATGAATATTTAAGTTTTGCAGATAACCATGATAAATTATTTGTTTTTCTTTTAGACATTTTAAATAAAATAAAAACAATATTTTATTTGAATATATTATTTATTTAATATAATATTTAAATTTCTAAAATTAAAAAATAATTAAATAATTCCAAGATTGTAGATCCAAATAAAAAATAATAGAAAAACTACGTAAAATCATATAAAAAAAGAAGAAAACCAAAAAAAAAAAAAAATTCAAGAAAATAAAAAAAAAAAAGAAGTTAATTAAATAAATTAAAAAAAATTCTTAAATAAAAGATTTAAAATACCCAAAAAACTATTTAAGCAAAGGTTCTTTTAGTCATAATTTCATAGAATTCATCGAAATTGATATCATTTCCATTATTAGAAGCTCTTCCTAATAAATCTTTTAATTCTTCAGGAGTAATATCAGCATTTAATTCAACAGCATTTTTTTTTAAAGAATTTAAAGTAATATTATCTGGATTTTGTTCATCAGCAAATAAATCAAAAATTCTTTGAATTCCATCTTTGCTTTCTTTATCAACTAATTGAGTATTAATAACTTCTGTAAATTGATCAAAATTCATTCCATTTCTATATTCTGGAGAATCCATTGATGCAATTATTTCATATATTCCTGGATTTGTTTTTGCAAATCCTAATTGTTCCATTGTATCTTTTAATTCTTTTGGATCTATTTGTCCTGTATTTTTTGGGTCAAAACATTCAAAACATAATTTTACTACTTGAGTATCTTCTGGTGTTAAAATTTGTTTTACTGTTGTTGTTACTTTTGTAGTTTTTTGTGCTCCTCCCTTCTTTTTCATTTTTTTTTATATGATTTTATTTTTTTTTTTTTGAGGTTTTATAGGATTTTAAATTGCTTTTTTATTTTTTTGTTTAATATATATATTATTTTAATTTATATTTTAATATGAAATTATTAATAAAATTGAAGAGAAGGTTTTTAATTAAGTAATTTTATCTTTTTTTTCAAAAATAGAAATTTTATATATAAATTAATATTTGTTTTTTTATATTTTTTGATTTTGATTAAAAAAAAATTTTTCTCAAATAGGATAATGATATTTAAATGATGTTTTCATTTAAAATAATCTTATTTTTTTTAATTAATATATTTATTTAATGATTGATAGGATTCTAAAATCATGGGAATAAAAAAGTCAATACTTGTAAATTTTTGAAAAATATTTTTATAAAGTTCATAAGTTTTATACTTTCGTAAACGATTTAAAATAAAAAAAGGAAAAATATAATATAATAAATAAAATTTAAAATTTTTTTCCTTTTTTTCAAATTTTTGAACCATTTGTAGTTGCTCATCATTAATATTAAGACTTATTAAAATATCATTTTTTAATTTTATATTAAATAAAGTAAAAATATTTGTTTTTGCAATAATCGTTCTTTTTAACGGAATTGAGGTTACATGACATTTATTATGAATATTTAGAATATTTTGATTACTTGTATCATCGTTCTTACTGTTTATATTTATTTTTTGACAATTTGATGAAATAAAATTTTTTCCAATTTCTATACAACAAGATTTTTTAATAAAAGTATAAGATATAAAATTAAAAAAAGTATAAATGATATCAATAATTCCTCCTAGAAAACCTAACAAATCTTGAATTTTTATATAAGTTCTATTATATTCTGTTTGAAAATCATAACATGTAACAATTATTTTTGAAATTAAATTTGGATAAATATTTTCATTTTTTTTCAAAAAATCTGATTCAATATGATGATATTGAAAAAAAGAATATTCTTTATAATTATTAAAAAATAATCCATTATCACTAATATATTTTTCTTTTGAAAAATAATAATAATATACTTTAATATAATCTAAAGAGACCAATAAAAAATCAGTTTCAACAAAATAATTTATAGGATTATCATTATTATAATGGTTTGTACTCTCAGAAATATAAATAAATGAAATAATTGAACCTTCGACTTTTTCATTAATTTCTTCTAAACTTTTACAATGATTATTATTTTCAGTAGTATTTTCACATTTAAATAAACGAATTTCTAAACTTGAAAATCCATTAATTAAATCTCCATATTTACCTTTAATTTTTATATTTTGATTTAATTTCAAACATACATTTTTTTGATAATTATATTGAGATTTATTAGAAGAAGATATATTACTTATAGAACATTCTTCAAGTTCTAATGGAGTTGATGTATTTTCAATTGTTAAATATCCTAAATCATTTTTTTTTGGAGTATATACATTTAAATCTATTTTAAAAGTAGCATATGTTTCATCTAATATTAAGTCAGAATTTAAACTAAATAAAGTTAAGATTACTGGAAAAGATGAAATATCAATCTCTAGATTTTCATTTAATCTAATTTGATTTGTCACCAATGAAAAATAATTATCAGAATTTATTTGTTGTAAATACTTAAAAGATAATGTCATGATAAAAATAAATGAAATAAAACTAAAAAAAATACCACATTTTGTGTTATACTCACTTTCTTGTTGATAACGAAGTGGAAAATGAAATCCATATATATCAAATTTTTTCAAAAATTGGAACATATTAATTTTTTTATATATTTTATAAAAATAATTATATATAATATTTCCCATTTTACAAATTTAAGTAATAAAAATCAAAAAATTAAATAATTAATAACCTAATGCTTATTTTAATGGAAAAAATAAAAAAAAATAAAAAGAAAAAATTTAATTTATATTAATAAAAAAAATATATAAATGAAACGAACAAAAGACAGATTTGGAAAATATGAATATTACAATGATCATAATATATCAGGATTAAAAGTATTTGATGGAGAAGATTTAGAATATCAAGATAGAATGAGATTACAAACATTACAACAAAAATGCATGGATTCAACAACAAAAATATGAAAATGAAATAAGAGAACAAGAAGAAAGAGATGAAGAAAGAAGATATGCAGAACAAACTTTAGCAATAAATAGAATGAGAAGTATGTTAGAAGCTGAACATGAACAAAAAATTAGAGATATGAATTCTTTAACTTCAAATTATAATAGAAAATTATCTCAAATGAAAAGAGAAAAAGATGCTAAAGATAAATATGATGAAGATCAATTAGATCAATATAATATTCAAGATGCTGAAGATACTAGAAATAGAGCTTATAATAGAATGAAACAAGAAATTGATCAAGCTATTAGTGAAAT
>JAJJKW010000262.1:0-70262 GCA_023805745.1 Isotricha sp. YL-2021b
CCAATCCCCAATCCCCAATCCCCAATTCATTTGGAGAATTTTCATATAACATGAAAAGAAAAAATAATTATTTATTTAAAATAATATATAATTTATATATTTTTTACAGGATTTAATAAAAAAATTTAAAGATATTCTTAATTGTTCTTTTCAAAATAAACTTCTTTTATAATATATTATGTTTTAATATAGTAAATTGATTGAATGATAATATAATAAAAATCTAATATTTAAAATATTCTGGATTTTTTATTCATTAATTTTTTATGAAATTATAAATAAAAACTTAATTAATAAAAAAATCAAGTTTTGAGTCTTTTTCAAAATTCCAATTTCAATGGAATTATTTTTTTGAATAAAATGAAATTTATTTTTAACCTATTATAAAAAAATTTAAAGATAAAAAAGAAATCACAAAATTAATAATAAATTATTTGTAATTGTTTATAAAAAGAATAAAAATAAATACTTAAGAAAAATTATTTTTTAAATTCAAAAGAATTTCATTTTTTTAAAATAATTGCATTATTGAGATAAATAAATTCCTTAAATTTATATTCCAAATGAAAAGAAGATTAACATTTAAAGAGAAAACAAAAAATAATTCTAATTTTAAATTTGAAAAAGAGAATTTTGATGATTTAAAAATGTTAACTAATGAGTTAAATGAAGATGAAATAGCTTTAATAAGGAAAAGACATAATGAAAAAAAAGAATTAGCTCAAACAGCAATTTTAGTAAAAGATTTTGTTAATGAATTAAAAGAAGGAATGCAAGATGGAATTGATGAAAATAAATTAAAAAAAAAAAAAATTTCAATAGCAGAAATTCATCATCTTGATATTTCAAAAAATAATTTTAAAAATCATTTAAAACCATTTAATGATAATAAACAAAAAAATGATAACAATTATTCATCAATAGATAATTTTTATCCTTTAAAATCAAAAAGAAGTAGAAAATCCGATAAAAGTTCTGTAACTGTAAAATCAAGTAGATCAGCAAATAAATATTATAAAAGAAAAAAATCATTAGGAAAAATAAATTCAGAAGGATTTAGTAGTCCAGAAGAGAATTATATAAAAAATTATAAAAAAAAATCATCGAATAAAAGTTATAAAATTATGTTTAATTATAATAATTATAAAAATAAAATTACTAGTAGTTCTTCAAATTCATCTTTTTTAAATAGTCCAATTAAATTAACAATATCAAAAAATAGTGAAAATATTATTTCAGCAAATAGAAAAAGAAGTACTGAAAATCTTTTTTCATTACCAAGAAAAAGAAGTACTGAAAATATTTTCGATGTACAAAGAAAAAGAAGTATTGAAAATATTTTGTCAATACAAAGAAAAAGAAGTAGTGATAATTTTCAATTAAGATCTTCTTTGAAAAAAAGAAATTCTTTTCAAAAAAAAAAAAAAGTTGAATTTCCTTCATCTGATTATAGCGATGATGATAAAAGTTATAAAAAAATGACTGATTTTCAATATAATCCAATAAAAACTTTTAAAACTTTACATAATCATAGTTTAGATTATCATAATGAAAGTTATGATTCCGATGAAAATAATGAAAAATTAATTAAATTAAGTAGAATTTCAAATCAAAATATTTTAAAATTAAATGATTTAAAAAAAGATTTAAAAAATTCTTTTATTGGTGAAAAACCTTCAAAATTTAAAGAAAATAGTAAACATTTTTTAATTGATAGAACTAATGAATTAAATAGTGAAGATGAAGAAAATAAAGATATTATTTTTAAAGAACAAAGATATAGAAATTTACAAAAAAAAAGTTATGTTTATGATTCTTTAGATGATGATGAAATTATTGAAGATCAATTAAATCTTTATTATTTAAATCCTGATTCTGGATATGTAATTTTTCTTGATTTTTTAGTTTGTTTATGTGCTTTTTATAATATTATATATATTCCATATTTTTTAGGGTCCCGTGAAATATATTGTAAAAATAATTTATTTGAAATTATAATTGCTATTTTTATAGATTTTGTTTATATTTGTGATATTATTTTATCTTTTTTTGTAGCATATTATAATTTTGATGAAGTTTTACAAACAGATTGGAAAAGTATTATAAAAAATTATTTAAATGAATGGTTTTTAATAGATTTAATTTCTTGTATTCCTATTAAAACATGTTTAGCTTTTTTTGATCATAAATGCAAAAGATACTTTTTCATTATAAATCCTTTATATCATAATAATTTATATTATCTACTTATCCTTATGAGAATATTAAAATTATATAAAGTATTATGTAAAAATAAATTTTTAGATACAGTATCAAAATTTTTGAAAGAAATAAAACATTTTAGTGATTATTTAAAATTATATTCAACACTTATAACATTTTTAATTTCTCTTCATATAGTAGGAAATATATTTATATTTATAGGAAGAAATAATTATCCAAATTGGATAATTGCTTTTCATTATGAAGATAAATCATATTTACAATTATATTTAATTTCAATATATTATTCATTGGAAACTTTAACAACAGTTGGATATGGAGATATAATATGTACAACAGTATTGGAAAAATTTTTTGGATTATTTATGGAATGTTTTGGTATTTTAGCTTATTCTTGGGTTGTAACTTCAATGAGTAATTATGTTAAAGTTTTACATGAAAAAACAGAAGATTATGAAAATAAATGTAAAATATTAGAAAATATAAGACAATCTTATCCTAAATTATCAGATGATTTATATGAAAGAATTAAAAGATATTTAAAATATAAACAAGATATTGAAAAATTAGATAAAAAAATAGTAATTGACTCTTTACCTGTTGGATTAAGTAATTTATTAATTTATGAAATGTATAAACCTATAATAAATAATTTTATATTTTTTAAAACTTTTGATAATATTGATTTTATTGTTAAAGTTATATTAAATTTTGATCCAATTATTGCAGATAGAAATGATATTTTAATAAAAGAAAGTGATTTAGTTGAAGATATAATATTTGTTAAAAGAGGAAGATTAAGTTTAGAACTTCCTTTAGATTTTTCTTTACCAGGAGAAATAACAAAAGATACTTTAAAATTTGAAATTGCAGAAAAAAAAACAGAAGCAAAATTAAAAAAAAGAAGATTTAGAAAGTTTTTACAAAAATTTAAAAGAAAAAAAAAAAAATTAAAATTATTAGAAAATGAAGATGGAGTAATTCAAAATTATAAAATTTTAGAATTAAGAAGAAATGAACATTTTGGAGATATTTTAATGTTTTTAAATCAAAGAAGTCCTTTAAATGTAAGAGTAAAAAGTAAAAAAGCACAATTATTTTTTTTAAATAAAAATCATGCTTTAGAAATTTCAACAACTTTTCCTTCAATTTGGAATAAAATAAGTAAAAAATCTCTTTTTAATTATGAACAAATTAAAAGATATATTAATAAAATAAAAAAAATATTTTATGGTTCAAAAACAGCGATAAGTCTATTTAAAAAGAAAAAAACAAGACTTTCTCAAAATTCTGAATTTTCAGAAAATTATGATTTTAATGATGAATTAAGATCAATTCCAACTTCTTTATCTCAATTATCTAATATTTTTAAAGAAAATTTAACAATAGAAGAAAAAGAACAATTAATTAATAAAAAAACATTTAAAAATAAAGAAAGAGTTTTAAATACTATAAAAGAATTAGAAATGAATGATGAATCAAATTCTTCTTCTTCAAATAAAAGAAAAAAATATTTAAGTGAAACAATTGAAGAATCTAAAGATGAATATTCTGAATCAGAAAATGAAAAAAATAAAAAAAAAGAAAAAGAAATTTTTAATATTGCAACTATTGAAATTACTGGTTCTTCAGAAACACAAAAACATAGTTCTGATTCTGATAATAAAAATACTCCTTTTAAACCTGATGATATTAATGATGAAATTTATCCTAATGAAACTTTTTTTAATGGAAGTTTAAAAGAAAATCAATTTATTAAAACAATAACAAAAGATTTAAAAGCAAGAATAAGAAAAGATTATAATACTTTTAAAAAAACTTATCATACTGACCATTTTGAAAAAAATTATACTAATAATTTAAATGATTTAAATAGAAATATTTCTATTTGTTCAACAGAAATTTCATTTACTTTACATTCTGAATATGAAAATATAAATGAATTAAGTGATTATAAATATTCAAAAGATATAAGTTTAAAACAAAAAATATATGATATTTTAAAAGAAAGTAATTCAAATGAAAAAGAAACAATTTTAAAAAGTAATTCAGGATATATTTCAAGTCCATCTTATGATAATAGTGAAAATGAAGATGTAAGTAAATATAATAAATTTAAAGTAAATACAGGGACAAAGAGTAAAAGATTAAGTAATAGAGGAAATAAAATTAATAAAGAATTTTCAAATATTCCTATACCTTTTAATAAAAGAAGAAGACAAAGTATTTCTTTTTATAATAATCAATTTACTACTTATCTTGGAAAAGTAAATCAAGATGATAAAAATTCTGAGATTTCTTTATATAAAGATAAAAAAACTATTTCTAAAAGAGATTATACTCCTAAAAAAGGAGAAGTATATAAAAAGAAAAAAAGTTTATTAAATACTTTAAATAAAAATATTGAAAGAAATCAAATAAATTTAAATAATCCTGAAATGTTTTATTCAAATTTTTTTCATTCTATTCTAGAAAAAAAAGAAAAACAAGGTGAAAATCCTTTAAAAAATGAAGAAGAAAAATTAATGAATAAATTAGAGAAAAAAAGTACTTTACAAAGACTTAATACTATGAATTTATTTACTAATTTTAATTTAGACAAAGAAACATAATTTATATTTCTTTTCTATTATAATGATATAATTTTTGAATATGTATTATGTAAATATAAATATGAAATATAAATACAGTCAAATTTTTTATTAATATATTTTAAAATTTAAAATAAAATGTTTAATTTGAAGTTATTATATTAAATCATTGTTATTAAAATATTATAATAAACAAATTTCATAAATGAAATTATTTTATTTATTATTTTAATTAAAAATACAAAAACAAAAATAAATAAATATCAAAGATTATTTTTTCTTTAACAACAATGACTACCAGGTCTCTCTTTAGGATTTTCATTTAATTCAAAACTGTTATTTCCATGAGAATAATTTTGTTTTAGAAATTTATTATAATATTGTTCACTTAATGAATTAAACATATCATTAATGGAATCAAAATCTTTAGCAGAAGTAGAAAAAACAGTAGAATTAATAGAAATACCATAATCAGTAATTTCACTTAAACTTATTGTTTCATTTTCTATTAAATCACTTTTATTTGCTGCAATACCAATAAAAATTTTATTAAGATCTAAAATATTTTTAAGCGTTTCATACCAATCTCTTAAATTATTAAAACTATTTTTATTAGTTATATCACAAACCATAATTACAATATCTGAATTTCTAATAAAATTCTTTGTAATTGCTCTTAATCTTAATTGTCCTGGAGTATCCCAAATTTGTAAATCTATTGTTTCATTATTTATTTCTATTTTTTTTGTATTAAGTTCACTTCCTAATGTTGATAAAGTTGTTTCAGAAAACATATTTGATATATATTGTCTTATTATTGCTGTTTTTCCTACTCCTGTATCACCTACTAATATTACTCTTAATTTTTTTATTAAATTTGACATTTTTTATTTTTTTTTTTTTTGCTCTTTTTAATATTATTAAGAATTTATATTATTTTTATTCAAAACGTTAAGACTAATTTAATTTAATTTTTAAAAGTACTTTTTTCAATGGTAACTTTATTCAATAATTTTTTATTTAGAGTGAAATTGAAAGTGATAAAAATCTTGAAAAAGAAATTGAAAATAATATTAATGAGCATAATGTTAATCCTAAAAATGAAAATGAAGAAAAAAAAGTAAGAAAATGTGTTCCTTTAGAAATTTATCAACAAACTTTTAGAGAAAATAAAAAATTAAGACAAGAAATAAAACAAATTTTAGAAGAAAGAGAAAAAAATAATGATTTACAAGAAAAAAATAAAATAATAAACAATTTAAGACAACAAATTAAAAATTTAAGTTTTGATAAATCAAATTTAGAAAAAATTCTTTTAAGTCAAGAAAAATTTGTAGAAAAACAAAAAAATAAATTAGAATCAATAAATAAATTAATAAATAAAAAACAAGATGAAATGAATAAAAAAGAAAATGAAATTATAAATTTAAATGAAAAAATAAATTCTTTAAATAAAAAAATAATTATATTAAAAGAAGATTTTCAAATTTCAGAAAATAAAGAAATTGAAAAATTAAATAATAGAATTTCTCATTTAATAAATGAAGTAGAAATACAGAAAAATAAAATTGAATTTAAGAAAAAAAATCATAAGATTTTACAAGAAAAGTTTTTAAAAGTTTCTTCTGAATTAAGGAAAAAACCAAATGAAGAATTGTTTTTAAAAGCAAAACAAATGAAACAAGAAAAATTAAAAAAATTTTCTTCTCGAACTAATAATTCAACTGTTAAAACTAATAATGATTATATTATTAAGAATAATGATTTAAATAATTATAATGAAGATAATATGAATAATAATAATGTTAATTTTCCTTTAATTCAATCAACTAATTTTAAAAAAGAAACAAATGGAGAAATTGAAAATGAAGAATTTGAAGAAGAAAATGAAAATCAATAAAATAAAAATATAAATACAAAATTTTAATAAAAATATTTTAAATAAAAATTAAGTATTCATATTTTAAGTTATAAAAATAATATCTATATTTTTAATGAATATTAATTCAAATTTTTTAAATATTTATTAAATTTTATATTTTAAATAATTTTTATGGGATTTTCTTTTAGAATAATTATAATAATTTTCTTTTGTAGTTTTTTAGTTTATGATAGAGCTTCAATTGCTTATAATAATATTGCAAATTATCAAGGAGGAAATTTATTTTGGAGATTTATCTTTTGTTCTTTATTTGTTTATGTATTATTTTCTCTCTTCACTAATATTTTAGAAGGAATAATTATAAAAAAAGATTATAGGTATATACAAATGTTTGAGAGAATATTAGAAATATTAAGATTAAAAAATAATAAAATTGATTTTGAAGATTTGGAAAAATATGAAAGATTCATTGATAAAAACGATAAAGGAAGTAAAGAATGTTAAAATATATTTTTTGTTTAAATATTAAATGCTAATTAAATTAAAAATATTTCATTTTTTTTATAATTAATAATTAATATAAAAAAATATTATAGAGGAAAAAGTAATGAATATTCCAGATTATTTTTATTATATTTTTAAAGACATAAATCAAATTTCTTGAATTTCAAAAATAAATATAATTTTCAAAAATGAAATTAATTCTAAAAGCAGATTTTAATTTCATGATTATTTTAATAAAATTATTTTAATATGGAATGAAACAAATGATTGAATCTATTTTTATAATTAATAATCTTCAAAATTTTTCTTTTCAAAAATAATGAATTATTTTTACCTTTTTATATTTGATTTATGATATTATTTATTATAATGATAATAATTTATTATCAGATTGAACTCTAATTTCATTTTTTATTTTTAACAAAATATATTTCAATTTTTTATTTAATTAAATGCTAAAAAATAAATAAAAATAAACAAATTTAATCAAACATCAAATAATATAATAATATAATATTTATTTTAATATTACTTTAATTAATCTAAACACTACAATATAAAATATTATTGATGAGTATTATTATAACTATTTTGTCTATCAATTGTAATAATTTCTAATGGATTATTTGCGCTTTCTCTTCTTTTTTGTTTTACTGAACCTTTTTTATCTATATAATGTTTTTTTCTTTTTTCAGAATTAGGAACAGTTAATAAATTGTTATTTGAATATTTTTTATTTCTAAATTTCTTTTTTCCAAATAATTTAAACAAGTTTTCATCTTTTTTCCTTTCTTCTAATATTTTACTTTCTTTTTCAAAAATTTCTTTTTCTAATAATTGTTTTTCTGAATTAATTATTTCATTTATTGGTTTTTTCAATAAAATATCAATTTGACTTCGAATAATTTCTACTTGATCGAAATCTCTTAAATCTAATAAATTATCATATATTTTATATTTTTTGATAAATTCAATTGAAAAATATTCATAACAATTTTCAGCGAAAATTAAATAAATTCTCCTATAAAAAAAGGAATTATTTTGGGTATATTCTTTATTAAATAAATTTATTATTTCATCTCTTTTTATCCAATATTTAATTATTTTTATAAATAATTTGACAACTTCTATATTTATTTCAAAGGAAGACATTTCAGGCAATAAATATTGTTTTCCAAAATTATAAATATATGAAATAAAATTTTCATATTGTTCGTATTTTGTATTATAAAAGTTTTTATAAAGAAATTCAATTGAATTACCTAAAGTTCTTAATACTTTAATTATTAATATATAATATTTATTTGTTTTATCATCTTGAATAAAATTCTTTAAAACTCTTGTAAAACAATCAAAATTTGTAAAAAAGTTATAAAAAAAATTTATACAATTGATTTTTTTTAAAATTTCAAAAATTTCATCTATTTTATAAACAACTTCTTGCATTTCATTTTTTATACTGTATTCTTTTACAAAAGTATTTTGATTATTTTTTAAATTATTATGTTTTTTATTTGAAATATTTTCTGAAAAATTTGAAATAAAAGGGAAAATATTTTCTAAAATTTCTTTACATAAAATATCACTATTTAACTCTCTTAAAATAATGCATAAATTATCATAAAATAATTTTTTATAAATATTCTTTAAACTAATAAAAGTTTTTCGAAATTTATTATTATCACTGAAATCACTTTGACTACTATAAAAAGAATTATTAGTTAAATTGAAAGTATCATCCATTTCTGGTGGAAATAAACTTTGAGTATAAATATAATTAAATAATTTTGTTAATAAATCTTTATCTTTATATTGTTTAATAACATAAATAACTTTATCAAAAATTGGAAAAAGAAAAGAATAATCAAATATTTTTCTTCTTTTCAAAAAAACAAAATTATTAAGAAAAGTTTTAAAACTTTCAAATAAACTTTTATTTAGAATATCAATTTTAAAATCATATAAATAATTTGTTAAAGAAGTGAAAAGATAAATTAAATGTTGATAATCTTCATCAAGTAAAAAATTATCATCTTGATTAAAAATAGATTTAATATGTTTATCCATAATTTCAATTATTTCTGAATTTTCAATTATATCTTCTTTAATACTGCATAATATACTTTCAATAACAATACTTCTTAAAGAAATTTCCATATCATCTAAATAATTTTTATAAACATCATTTATAGCTTTTAATTTTTGATATTTAGTATTTTTATCATAATAAAATTTATTGATAGATTCATATAAATATCTTAATTGAAAAGCACATTCATATTTTACTATTCTTTCACAATCTTCAGAAAGTAAAATTATTCTTTTATATATATCTTCATTATAATTATTATTTAATCTTAAGATATTTATTGAAAGATATACACAATATTTTCTTTTAATAACATGTTGACCAAATTTCCCTAATCCAGTAGTAAAATCAATAAATTCATTTGAAAATTTTTTTAATTGAATATTTAAACTTAAAATATTATTTAAAGCTTCTATTAAAATTGAAGCACTTTTATCATCTACTTCTGGTAATGTTGTAAATATATGAATAATTACATTTTCAAATATTGAATTTATTTTATCATTTATTGTTATTTTTTCATTTATTATTTTTTTAGAAAATTCTATAAAACTTTTTAAAAAAATAGAATATGTCTCATCTTTTCTTAATTTTTTACACCAATCAATTCCCATTTTAACACATTGTGAAATTAAGTCTATATCTTTTTCATCATTATAATTACTAAAAATTTTATGAAAATTTGTTATAATATAATTTTTTTGTCTTTCATCTCCATTTTTTATGAGGAAATCAATTTTATTTCCTTTATCAATAATATTTTCATCAATTGTATATTTTTTAATTTCTTCTGTCTAAAATATAATTAAATATATTAAAATACTTTTGTATCATTTAAAACTACTTCTACAATAAAAGAACTCATTTTTAATTATATTTTAATATAAATTTAATTTAAATCTATTTAAATAGTAATATAATATTACAAAGAGAGAAAACAATTAAAGAAGAAAGAGAAATCATTAAAACAATAATATAAATCCAAGTTGGATTATTTTTTAAAACAAAACTAGAAATTAAGTTTCCAATTATAGACCCAATAAATGAACAAAAAAAAATAATTAACATATAATTAAAATTGCATTCTTTGTTAAAAATAGTATAAAAAAATGAAAAAAAAGATGTTGATAAACCATATAAAGAAATTGAAGAACAAATAATAACAATATTTATATTTTGTCTTATTAAATAAGATATTATCATCATTCCAGGATCAATACATGCAATTCCACAAATTAAACCACTTAATATATTATATAATTGGAATTTATAAATAAAACTTTTTGAATATTGAATATCTTTTATTATAAAAGGATAACCACTTAGTAATTTCTTTTGATATTTATAAAAAACCAATTTTGACACAAAGAAATTATAAATCACTTGTATTATTAAATAAATTATTGCAATGATATAAAAAGTTTTTGAATATTTAATTATATTTTTTGAATTTATTAAAACAGAAAAAAGCATTATTAGCATTAATGGAATAAGAATAAATTGTATTTTTCCAGATTGAATAATTTGATTATCATTTAAAATTTCCTTTCTAACATAATCAGAATCAGTTAAAACTCTTTTATCTCTTTCAACAGAAACATCTGAACTTGTTTCTGGAGTAAAATTATAATTTCCATAATCCATATTAAATTGAGAATAATAAAGAGAATAAGAAAGTCTAATAAAAGAATAAATTAAAATTAAAATACAAGAAAATACACATATTTTTTTATTAGTATAATTGTCAAAATCATAAGATGAAAAAATATCTCCAATTAAGAAACCAAAAGTAAAACATGGAATAGAAATTATTGTAATATTATAATCTATTGCTTTAATTTCTGTTTTATAAGGATTTTGATATTTAGAAGTAAAAAAAAAATTTATTAAATAATTTATAAAATAAGAAAATAAACAAATTGGTTTTGCTTCATTAGAATAAAAATTTATTATAAATCTTAAATTTGCAATATTTAATGAACCTGCACTTATTGAACTTATTGATGATATAATTGTTATCATTAATGTAAAGAAATATCCAATAAAATTACTTTTTGTTGAAAAATAATTATCTTTGTAATGTTCACATATTTTTCTTTCAATGTTACAATGATTAAAATAACTGCAATCAAAATCTGAATTACATTTTGACATAATTATTTTAAATTTAATATAATTTTGAATTTAATTTTACTATTTATATATATTTATTATATTCATTTGATTATTTATTTATATTATTATAGAAGTTATATTGTTTTACAGATAATACTTTTTGTATATTATTTAATTCATTTCTTAAATTTATAAGTTTTTTAGTATTAATTTTATCTTTTGATTCAAGAGCTTCTATATTTTTTCTCAAAGTTAATATTTCTTCATTTAATTTCAAATTTTCTTTTCTTGGTTCAATAATATAAATTTCATTTTTTGAATCTTTAAATAATGCTTTTTCTCTAACTCTAACTAATTTTTTTTCTAAATTATTCAAAATTGTTTTCTTTTCTGTTAATTCTTTTTGAAGTTCGGAATATATTTTAGTTTCTTTTTTATATTCTTCAGTTACTTTCTCATTAAATAAAGATAAATTTTCATTTTTTAAATCATTGTCTTCTTTTAATTTTGATATTTCTTTTATTACTTTTATATGTTCTCCAATTAAATTTTTACAATCTTTTAAATATTCATTAATTTTTTCATTTTGTTCTTCATTATAATTATTTTCTGATTTTTTTAATATTAATTTTGAAAAAGAATCCCAATTTATTTTAATAGAAGATTTTAAATCAATAGCATCATTATATAATTTATCTTGAAGATCAATAAAACGATTAGTCATCATATTTTATAAATGTTAAGATAAAAAAATTAGAACAATTAATTTTTAATTATTTTTGTTTTATTATATTAATAGTTTTCATTTTAAATAACTGCCCTAGTAGCTCAGTAGGTAGAGCGTCAGGCTGTTAACCTGCAGGTCGAATGTTCGAATCATTCCTGGGGCGCTTTTATTTTTTATAATGTAAATTTTTTAAAATAATATTTTATTTTATATTTTTTTTATTAGATTTTTATTATTTTAATTATATTATAATTTTCTATTTATTAGAATATTTTGTCCTTATTGTTTTAATGATTAAATTATATTATTTTAATTTAATGTTAAAAAATGAAAAATGTTTTTAAATTTATGATTTTAATAGATATTTATTTCAAATAATAATTGTTATTTATTAATTTTAAAATATGTATAAATTATATATTTTAATATTGTTTTTTTCTTAAAAAAATATTTAAAAAATTATGTAAATGAAAATATTTATATTAAAAGAAAATTAATTAAAATTTTTTAACCACAATAAATATAATCATTCATATTTTCTTCACTTCTTTTTATAATTTGTAATTCAATTAATTTTTCAATTTGTTCTTTTATTTGAGGAGGTTGAGCTAAAAATTGTGTAACTTCTTCTCTTGTTTTATTAACTAACCAATTATGATTTACACTTTGTCCAGCTTTTGATTTCATTATTCTAGTAATTGTAGCTAATAAAATATTATTTTCCATTTTAATTTTATTTTGTTCTTCTTTAATTTCTTCTTTTTTACTTTCAGGATATGAACTTATTGTATTAAATCTTAATGAATTATTCTTAAAATTGAAATTTAATTCCACTTCATCTTTTTCTCCAATTTCATCTTTAAAATTACCAATTAAAACTCCTTTTTTATTATCTCTATTTGGATTAAAAGATTTATTAAAAATTAAACCTTTAATTTCATTAATAATAATATATGAGTTAATACCTAAATATTCAGAAATCTTCTCAATAGATAATTTATTATATTTTTCTAAAGTTAATAAAATAGAAAATTGAATAAATGAAGAATTAGAAATAAATTCTTTAGAAAGATACATATATTTTATTTCAAGAGTACAATAACCAAGACACCAAATTAATTTTTTATCTTGATATTTTTTTGTATAAAAATCTTCAAAACTTAAAATTTGAACTTTTAAAAATTGAGGAATATCAATTTGTAATATTTTATTTTGTGGAATTGAAAAACTATTTTGTGAAATACATTTAATATTAAATTGATACATTGGAGTAAAAAATTCTTCACTTTTCCTATAATTTACCATTAATTCTGGAGAATTAATTTCTATATCTTGAATCATTAATTTCATTTTTTCATAATTAGTTACATCACAATTTACTTTTATTTTTTGTAATATGGTTTTTTCTAAAGATAACGAAATACTTTTATTATATAATAATCTATTAGTTAAATGTTTCATCATTTCTAATTCAAAAACTAATTTTGTTGATATACAAGAATGAAGACTTGCAATATTATCAAAACAATTTTCCATTTCTTCATTACTTTTAAATATATTTGAAGCTCTATTTTTCATTAAAAAATCTATAAAATTTGATAATTGTTTTGCATAAAATTCTTCATTTAGATGTTTAAAAAAAATATTTTGTTTAATATTTTTAAAACTTTTATCAAATGAACATTCATTTATCATTTGATCATAATGACTTTTTATTTTTAAAAGTTGTGGAATTAATTTTAAAGGATCTTTAGAAACTGAAGGATCTGTTCTTAATGTTTTTATTGATTTAGCAATATGTTTTTCCATAATTTTTGGTATTTCCTTTTTTAAATAATCTGAATAAGGATAAATATTTTCGTTTATATTTTTTAATGCTTCTTTATCATTAATTTCTAAAAATTTATAATATGTTTCTTTGAAGTCATTTATTTTATCTATAGATTCATAAATATAAGTTTGTTTAATTTTCTTGATTTCAGATTCTTGGTAATTTGAAGGTAAATATAAATTAATTAAAGTCGTTTCTTCATGGATGAGGTTTGTTATTATTTTAATATATTCCTCAAAAGATAATTTACCAATAATTGTTTTTGCTTTTTCTTCTGAACAATTTAAATTTTCTATTTTAAAATAATTCATAAATTCTTCAACATATTTCTCAGGCTCAGATTTTATTTCAATTTTTTTATTTTTTTTTTGAAAAATAGGATTTTCTTCCCATTGAAATTCATTATCTTTTTTTATTAATTTAGGTCTTTGATAAATTAAATTTTCTAAAATTCTATAACATAAATTTAATAAATTTCCGGTTTCAACATTTGAATTTCTATTTATCCTATCTTGTAAAATTATATAAGTCATACTTCTATATAAATCTGACTTTTTAGGATAAAAAATTTTATTAAAAAAAGATTTAAAAGCAATCTCTCCAAATAAAATTTTGTTCTTAGGAAATAAATATATTCTTTCAAGATAATTAAAAAGTTTACTAAGATAAAAAAGTATTTTATAATATTTTTGTGTATTTTCTACAAATAATTTTAAAAATTCATCCTCTGAAGTATCTTTGAATAAATTTTCAAGTCTATTATTTAAATTATTTACTATATTTATAAAATATTGATATATTTTTTCATCTGAATTATTATTATCATTTATTAAATCATAGATTATATTATTTGCTTTAATCATTGTTTTTTTATTAATATCAAAATCTTCTTTCATATATTTTTTTATTATTAAGTTATGAACCATTTGAAATTGTTCATCAGGTGTTGTCATTAATATTTATATATTGTTAATTACTATTTTATTTAATATTATTTTATTATATAATAATATATTTAAAAAATTGGTGAAAGATAATTAAATAAAATGATAGACAATGAAACAATTGAAAATAATTTAAAGCATAATATTTCATGTGAAAATAAAAATCAAGCTCAAAAAATTAAAAACAATTTAACAGACCAAAATAAAATACAAAATTTTGATAAAAAAGAAGAAAATTTGAATTTCGAGGATGATTTCAATAATGAAAAAGAAAAACTTAAAAATAATATTATATCTATTCCTATATATTCTTTAGAAGACAAAGAATCAATAATAAACAATCAAAAAGAAGAAAAAAAAGAAAAAATAAATAATAATATTATTATAGAAAAAATAGATAATAATCCTAATGAAAATGAAAGTGGTAAAAGTGGGAATAATAATAAAAATAAAAATAATAATAATAATAATAATAATTCTAATAATAAAAAAGGGTTAATTGAAAATAAAACAGAAAAAGAAAAACTAAATGAAAATATAAATAAAAATCAAAATAACAATACCAATGAAAATATAATTGAAAAAAAAATAAATGATAAAAATTTAGAAAAAGATTATTCAAAGATTGAAAATAATATAAATAAAATAAAATCACCTGAAAAAACAGAAATGACAGAAGAATATATACATAAATTTCTAATATTTGTATCAAAAATTAAAAAAAGTTCATTTTCAAAACCTTTTAAAAAACCAGCTTTAAAATCTTTGCATGGGACTTTATTAAAAAATCAATATAAAGAAATAATAAAAAAACCAATGGATTTAGAACTTGTGACAAAAAAATTGAAATGTAAAGAATATATTAATGTAAAAGAATTTATAGATGATATTTTTTTAATATTTAATAATGCTTTATTATTTAATAAAAAAAATTCAAAAATTTATGAATTTGCAAAAAGTTTAAAAATTAAAGCTCAATTAAAATTTGAAGAAATGAGATTTTTACCTGTTAGTGGAGTTGTTAGACAATTAAAATATAATAAAAAACCTGAAAAAAAAGAAAAAAGTGATCATACAATTTCTGAAAATGAAAATGATAATAATATTCAAAATAATAATAAAGAAAAATATTTAAATAAAAAAAAAATTTCTAGATATAATTATAGTTTTGAAAAAAAAATTAATACTAGAGCAAAAGATAAAAATATTATAAACTCAATTAATGAAAAAAATGAAAATAAAAAAATTATTTATGAAAATAAAAGTTTTATTAAAAAAAAAAAGCCAAAAGAAAAAAGAAAAATAAGAATAAAAAAATTAAATCTCTTAGAAAAATTTGCAATAAATAATAAACAAGAAGTTAAAAAAGAAAATAAAGGAACAAATACAATTTCAGAAAATCAAATTTTAGATAATAATTTATTTCATGATAAAGATAAATTAATAATAAGTAAAATGTTAGATAAATTATCAGATAATGAAATAATTGAAGTTTTAACTTATTTAACTCATTCTTGTAATGTTTTATCAAATGTTAATGATAAAACTCAAGATTGTATTATTATTGATTTTGATAAATTTAATGATGAAAATTATCGTAATTTAATTGATTATTTAAAAACAATTGAAGAAAAAAAACATATGGCAAAGAAAAATTCTTCAGAAATTAATTCTGATATAAGTGACCTTTTTGATTAAAGAATATTTAAAATAAATATTTTGAATATTAATAAAAAACTATTTTTCTTTATAATTATTTAATTTATTTTCCATATTTTTTTTTTTTCAAAAAAATCAAATTTTTGAAGATTCAGAAATATTCAAATAATTTTTTAATTGAATTAATTCCTTTTCTTTGTTATAATAAATTAATTCACATAATTTTTCTTTTTTTTTGCTTCTTCATAATTATCCATATTATTTAAATCAATATTTGTAGAATTTTTTATTATATTCAAATATTCATCAATATTTTTTTCTCTAATATCATTTAATGAAGGGGAAGTTAAAAAATATTTTTGAAAAACTAAATTATTTTCAATAATACTATTTGTAGATTTACTTTGTTTAATTATTTTATATTTTTTTCTTTTTTTATTATCTTTATTTGTTACATTTCCTTTTAAATAATTATTAAATTTCCCATTTAATATATCATAAAGACATTTTTTAAACATAAAATCTGGAGATATATCATAATCTAAATCAAGAAAAAATTTCAAATTATTTATATATTTTTCACTATAATATTTTTTTTCAAAAATTCCATTTGACATTAAATAATTAGAAATTAATTTTTTAGAATAAATTTTATTTTCTTCTTCATTATCATTTCTATTTCTAAAACTAATTAACATTTGTTTTATTTTATTTAGTCCTGTCATATTTTTTTCGTATCTTTCTCCAGAAGAATAATTATAAAAATTTTTTGAATGAATTGTAACTAAATTATCATTTAAAAAAGGTATTTTTAATTCATTTGCTTTTTTTGATTTATTTGATATTTGACTTAATCCTAAAATAATTTTTTGATTTTTCTTATCTTTTTTTCCAGATGAAAAATATTTTTTTTCTTTGATTTTTTCAAAAAAATCAATTTTTTTTTTTTCTAAAACACAATATAAAGAAACACTTTGTTGATATTTAGAAAAATAATTTGCTAAATAATTTTTATTATTCAAATTCATTTCATGATCTAAAGAAGTTTCTTTTTCATTATCAAAAGTTAAATTTTCTTTTTGTAATTTTATAGGTTTAAATCTATTTTTTATAGTTTGATAAGTTTTAATTATATTTTTATTCATTAATTTATTACTTAAAGGTCTAAATTTAAGATTTGGATTTCCTAACATTCCTTTCATTGATCCTTCATTTGTTTGAGTTGAAGTAGAATTTAATTTTTCAATATTTAATTTATTTCTTGAAAAAATATTTTTCTCATTAAATTTTCTTTCTTTAAATTGTGTTATTAAAATTTGTACATCTTTTAATTTATGATTGTTTTTATATTTTGGTCTTGGAATTTTATTTTTTTTTTTTTGATTATCTATTATAATTTGTAATTTTTCCATTTTATAAAATATAATTGAATTCAATAAAATAATAAAAAAAATGAATTTTAGTGAGAGGAATAAATCAAAACTTCTCACAACTCCAATTTATAAATTAGTTTCTTTTAAAAATCAATTTAATCAAGATGACCAAACTTCAGCAACAAGTGAACATTCAATAATTAAAAAAAAAATTAAACCAAAATTTCCTTTTTTTAATGCTTCTTCATCTTTACCTAATATTAAAATAAAGAATAATAATTCAATAACTATAAATACTTCTAATATACAAAATAAATCTAGAAATTTTTTACCTGAAATTAAACATATTGAAAGTAATGAAAATATAACTAATGATTATAAATTAAAAAAAAATAAAAATTTATCATTAAATAATAATAGGAGTTCTACTGATATTAAAAAAAGTGATAAAGATTATAATAAATTGGGTCGTTTTCAAATTCAAATTCAAAAATTATTAAAAAAACATAAAATAAATCCTGAAAAAAAAAAAAAAAATATTTTAACAAATTTATTAATTAAAGATACTGATATATCAAGAAAAAGATATTTTTTTGGATTTATTGATAAAGAAAATCTTATTAAAGAAATTAATACAAATCATAAATATATTATTGAAAAGAAAGAAGATGATTCTTCTGAAACATTAAAAAATAATAATTCAAATATTAAAATGAGTTTATTAAGTAAAAATAAAAAAATTAAATTTGACATTGATAAACTATTAAAAAAAAGGTTTAAAAGTCCAAATGAAAAACAATTAATATCTCCAAAAAAAAAAAAATTAAAATTAAATCCTTTAATTTTTAATAAACCAAATAAAAAAATTAATAAAATTTCTCCTTTAGATCAAATAATTTCAGAAAAAAATTTATACGATAGAGCAAAAATTTTAGCAATAAAAGAATTAAATAAATCAAATATAAATACAATAGAAAAAACTGAAGAAAAGAAAAAAAATCAAAAAAATTTCGATACAAAACAATCAATTTTAAAACCTAATATTAAAAAAAAAACCGGAAATTTAAAAGAGAATAAAAATTTAAAAGTAAATTTTCAAATGGAAAAAAATAATAAAAATGATTTAAATGATAAAAAAATTAAGATAGAAATTTTAAAAAAACAAAGTTTTAAAGAAAATTTGAGAATTGATAAAAAAAGAACAACAGAAAGAGAATTAATAGAAAATAATAATAATAATGATTTATTATTATCAGAAGAACTATCTCATGAATATGAAATGAGTAGTTCTGATTCAGAAGAAGAGAAAAGAAAAAAAATTATAAAAGATAGAAAAAGATTTACTGTTAGAACAAGTTCAAGTACTTTAAATTTATCTAAACAAATTGTTAGTTATTATGAATATTTTCAAATACCAATAAAAGATAAAAAATTTTTAATCAAATTATATCCTGAAAATTTATTAATCAAAAAGTTAATGACATCAAATTATTCTCATATATTAAATAAAACTAAAAAATATATATTTGACAAAGTAGTTATTCCAGAGAAAGATTATATAAAGAAATTTAGATATAATGAAAAAATATTTTTTTCAGATAAAAATACAATTTATAATGAATCAATTGATTTTATAGATATTCAATTAAAAAAGAATATTCAAATATCATATTTTCAATATTTAAATTCTGGATTAGATAAACCAACTTCTTATCATTTAATGAATAAATATATTCCAATGTCACCTCAATTAATTGAAAGATTTATTTCTAATAACAATGAAAAAAATAATAATGATATTGAATATAATGACAAAAATTTTCAAGTGTTATTAAAAAAAAAAAAAAGACAAAGTGTTATCGATAATATTAAATTATTTGAAATGATGATTCAATCAAAAGAAAATTTAATTTTTTATCAAAAATTTATTTATTGTGATTATATAGATTTTAATAAATTTAATGAAATTGAAGAATTAAAAAGTTCTGATAATTCTGATAATGAAAAAGAAATAGATTCAAATAAAAGTAATTTAAAAATAAGGAAAAAAAGGAGAAAAGTAAATTTAAATATATTAAAAAAAAGAATAATTTTCCAAATGAAAGGAATAAAAAGGAAAGTTATGTCAAATATTTTAGATACATTTATGAAATATGAAGATGAAATAATAAAAATATATGTAACTAAAATAGAACAATTAAAAAATAAAAACAAAAATGATCCTCAAATAATATTTTTATGTTATAGATTATTTGATTATTGTATAAGAAATAAATCAAATAATTCAGTATTTAGATTATATTTAAGATATCATAATTTTTTTGATATAAATTTTCAAGATGAAGATAATAATAATGAAACATTATTAATAATAGCAACAAGAGAAAATTCAATAAATTTAGTTAAATATTTTTTAGAAAAAGGAGCAAATCCAAATTTAAGTGATATATATGGAAATACAGCAATGCATTATGCAATTAGTTTTAAATATTTTGATATTGCTGATATTCTTAGAAAAAATGGAGCTAGAGAAGATATTCCTAATTTAAAAGGATTAATTCCTTGGGAATGTTTTAGTGAAGTTGGAGATTAAAATTTCTTTTTTTGTTTTTATATTATAATTCATTCTTTATATTTATTTATAAATATTAAGAGTATAATTCCTTTATTTTCGGGTATAACATTATTATAATAATTAAAATTGTAAATAACATTTTGTTTAATTTATTTATTGTATTTATTTTATTTTTTGTATTTTTGATTTCTTGGATTTTTATTCCTATTTTATTTTGATATTCTTTTATTAAAATTTCTTGTTCTTTAGATTTTACTTTTGTTTCCTTTGATTTGTTTGAAATATATTTTTCAAATATTTTATTTGTATTTTCTTCAAAATCTGAAAAATATTCCCCTAATTTTTGGGCTTTTGATTTATTTTTTAATTGATTTTTTTTTAGAAAATTACTTAAAAAATTTTTTATCTTATTTATTTTTTCTTCTATTTGGGAATTACTTTCTATATTTAAATCTAATAAATCGTTTTTTGAATAAGGAATTTCAAAATCTCTATAAATTTTTTCAATTTTCTTATTTAAATCTTTAAGTAAATCATTTCCTTCATTATTATTTGAATTGTTAGAAATTAAATGACTTCTCATAAATCTATTTAAAATTTAATTTTAAATATATCAAAAATAATTATTTTATGAAATTCAAATTATTTTATTAAATTTTTAAAATGAAACAAAGGAATCAAAGTCCAATATTATCTCCTAAACCCAAGAATTTAATATTATTACATAAAAGAGTAAATTCCCAAAATGAAAAAAATAAATTATTACTTTTACAATTATCAAATGAAATTTCTCGAAGTCAAATTAATAAAACAGAAAATATATTAGATAAAATTTTTTTATATCATAATATGACACAAATAAAACCAATGATAAGATTAGAACAATTAATATATAAAAAATTTAATAAGAAATATTCTCATAAAGAAGATTTTTACAATATAAAAATTATTAATGAAATAATAAGCAATGAGAATACTCATATAGTAGCTGAATATAAAGATTATTTAATAAATGGAGATTATTCAGAATTTTTACAAAAATTTTATTGTAATTTAGAATGTAAAGAATGTCTTCCTAAAATTTTTGAATATTATGAAAGTTGTTCTGTAATATTTCCTAATTATGTTATTTTACCTGAATCAAAATATATTTTTAAAAATATTCAAAAAAAACAAAAAATTATTGATAAAATCCAAATACTTGAAGAAGAAAAAGAAAAAATTAAAAAAGGTTTAATTAAAATAGAAGATAATGATATTATTTTAAACACAAATGTAATTGATTCTATTTTAGCTCAAACTGATACGAGTGGAATAAAAAATTTTTTTGGATTAAATAATGATTCTTCAAAAAATATAAGTTTAGATAATATAATAACTAAAATTACAAATTCTGAAAATCATATTAAAAGTATTAAAGATAGAAAAACAAATTGTGCTTTAAAAAAGAATAAAACAGTTGAAAAAAAATTTGGTGTAAATTGTAATTTAAATAAAAATAATTATAAAATTAAAGGAAGAAATTATAATAGATATTTAGATAATGGATTTAATGGTTCAAGTTGTAATAATAAATCAAAAAAAAATAACAATTATACAGGTTTAAATGTAAATAGTACAACTTCAAATGGGATGAAAAACACCAAAGTTTCTTCAACTACATTAGATATGGATTCTAAATATAATGTAATTCAAAATAATAATAATAGTAATACCATTTATATTAATTCTAATAGTAAAAATTATAATTCTAATAATAAAAATAATAATACTATTAATATTAGTAATTCAATAAGAAAACAAAATTTAGTTACAAATTTATTAATTAATTTTAATAAAAATAATATTAATAATAATAATGGGAATAATAAAGATTTTGGAGTTAAATTATTTAAAGAAATGAAAAATTCAGATAATCTTAATAAAAATAATAATTCTTTAAATTATCAAAAAAATCCTCAAAAAAATTTTTCAAGAAATTTTTCTCCATCTGAAAAATCAACTTCAAAAACTCGGATTTCAACCTCAATCAAACATCAAAGACAATTATCTTCTTCTTCATCTCCAAATAGTAAAATAAATTCATATAATAAAAAAAATATTTCTAAAGAAAAAACGAAAACTAAACCAAAACATAAAAGAGTTTTATCTTATAATTTTTCTAATAAAAATGGAAGTAAAAATTACTTTTTAAAAAATAATAATAATAATAAAATAAAAGGAATTCCTTTAACTGAAAGAGATTCAATTAATAAAAACTCTTTTACTCCTGAATTAATTCAATTTATTGCATCTCAATTAAATAATATAAATAATTTAAACAAAAAATATTTAAATAAAAAAAATAAAAAATCGGAAATAAAAGAAACAAAAAAAAAGATAAATAAAAAAAGTAAAAAAACTTTAAATAATATTGAGAATAACAGTCTTTTATATCCAAGTAATACTAATAATTATTTAATTACTAGTAATTCAAATCTTAATTCTTGTAAAAATCAAATAAAAAATTATAAAATGAAAAATGTTAATTCAAAATTTTTTTCAATAAGTCCAAATAGAAATTCTGATAATAATAAAATTTTGAAAACTTTTAATTTTTCTATTAATAATGAAAAAAGGAAAAAAAATTATATTATAAATAAAAGTAATAATTATAATATGAAAGAATGGAAAAAAACAATTTTTAATCAAAAAGACTTTAAAGGAATTACAATTAAAGGTTTTAAAGAAATTTTACATAGTTCAAATTCAAATTCAAGAAATATTTCAAACAGTGAAAGAATTGTTTTTAATGAAGTTTTATCAAATAAAATGATTAAAACTAATAGAATTAATAATAATAATAACAATTATAGTAAAACTTATTTAGAAATGTTTTCAACAGTTAATAAAAAAAATTAAAAATATAAAATAGTGTATATTATTTTTTATTAATAAAGAAAAAATTTTTTTAAATTTTAATATTATTAAATTTCATAAAAATATATATTAGTTGTTTTAATTATTTTTATTAAAAATATAAATTTTTTAAATACTTTTTTTTACATTTAAATTTTTTATATAATTCGATATAATTAAAATGAAATTTTACTTAAAATATTCATTTTAACCAAAACTATATTATTTGTTTATCAATAATAGAATTATCTTGTTTATTATTAAGACATTTTTGAATTTAAATGATAAGATTTTTATTACTTATTTTTTTCTTTCAATAATTATTGATTTTATAAATGTTTCTTTTTCTTTATTTTCAATCTATTAATTTTATGAAATATATTTTTTGTAATTTTTTTTTTTCAATTAATTCATGATTTAATTATTATTTTTTAAAATTTATTTCTTATACAATTATAATCAAAAAAATTTTTTTTATCTAAGATAAGATTTTCTTATTTTTTATTTAGAGTGTTTATATTTTTTTTATTTATTAAATTTTTTTAATTATTTTTCTTTTTCTTTATATTTTTTTAGAATTTGAATTGTTAATTAAACTTTTTTATAATATTTTTTGAAGAATTAAGTGATCAAACTTTTTTTATATTTTTCTTCTTATAAAAGAAGCATTAATCTGTCTTAGAAAAAATGATTGTTTAAATATTAAATTGAGATTATTTTGATTTTTTTTCCTTTTCTTTTTTTACAGTGAAATTTAAATAATTCTTAAAATAAAATATTATTTATTTTAAATATTTTAAAAAATATTATGTATAAAATACAAAAAAGTTTCTTTCCAAAAACTTTAACAACTTCATTAACAAAAACAAATACATATATTAATAAACCAGGTTATTACATGCCATATAAACATTCAGGGCCATCATTTAAATTAAATTATAAAAGAATAATTTTAAAAAAAGATATTGATATTCAGAAATTAATTCATAAGAGATATAATTCAAATAACAATATAAAAAATATATTGAAAACAAAAAAAAACACATCATTAAGTCCTAAAGAAGTAATAATAAACACATATTTTCCACTAAAAAAAAATAAAAATTTATTTCAATATTATTTGACTAAAAAAGATAGAAAAATTTTTGAAGATAATCCTTTTATCACAAAATATGGTTCTTTTAATTTTGGAATTAAATCAAATAACAATAAAAAATTAACTATAAATTTTTCAGACCAACAAATACAATTAAATAATATATTTCATGAAAATAAAAAAAAAGTTAAAACTTTAGAAGTTGGAATAAATACTATAAATATTGATTCAAATAGTTCTAGAAAAAAACTTAATGAATTTTATAGAAAAAGAAATCTTCCTTTTTTAAAAGTTTATAGTTCTGATAATAAAATTATTAGTACTGATGCTGATGATAAATTAAAAAATTCTTTGTCAAAAAATTCTTATATTTAAATATTATTTTTTTTATATAAATTTAATTTTTATAACTTAATTTTGACAAATTTATCAAATTTTTTTCTTATTTTTAAATAACTAATTTTTTTTTAATATGAGTAATAACATAAATGAATAAAAAACATGGAATTATTTATATATATCCAAAAATGTGTATATCACTCAATAATGAGGAACCAAATAAATTTTTATTTATTTTTAAAAATAATGATTTACTAAATTATTTTTCTTTAAAAAAACCAAATACAACTAGAATTTCTTCAAAAAATGATTTTGACAATTATTATAATAATGATAATGAAAATTCAGATATAATTGATTTAATTATTGAATTACAAAAAAATAAAAAAAAAAGAAGAAATATTATTAAAAATACAATTTCAGAATTTCTTTACAAATCAGATATATATGAAAAAATAAAAGAAAAAGAAAGAGAAAAATATGAAAAATTAACAAAGAATTTAATTAATAAAAATAGTAATAATATAAATAATAATGGAAAAGAAGATTTTATTGAATTTAAAATTCAACAAAAAATAAATTTATTAAGTGAAAATATTTTAATTGAAAAAAGAAAAATAGGTGATTTTTTAGTAAGAATAAATGATAAAATTGATTATGTTTATTTTTTAGTTATTGGTAAATTATCATTATTAAAACCTTATGAGTTATATATGAAAATGAATTATGAAGAATATTTACAATATTTATTAGAGTTAAAAGAAAAAAAAGAAATTTTTCTTTTAGAGCAAGTCCTTAAAATAAATTATTTAAATTTATCAATTGATTCATTTCATCATTTCAAAAAATTTATAAAAGTATATTTCCAAATTAAAATTAATGAAGAATTAAAAGATAAAATTTTAACTTTTCCTGAAATTCAAGATTATATAAATAAATTTAATTTAAAATTTGAAGAGCTAGATTTAAATCAAGAAGAAATGAGACAAAAATATTTCAAATCAATAAAATTATCAAATAATCAATGGGAAGATTATATCAAAAAAACTTTTCAAATTAATAATGAAATTATTAATTTTTTTTCTCCTTTTAGATTTATATTTGATTCTAAACAAAATAAATTGAATTATATTTTATTTAAATATGATAGTATTTCTTATATATATCCAAGGAAATTATTTTGGTGAAGATTCAGAAGATAATTTAAAAAATTTTTCAATAAGATTTGAAGAAAATTCTGTTATTGCTTATATTTCAAAAAGTAAATTTAATAAAATTATATTTGAAAATCCTAAAAGAGAAAAATATAAAGAAGTTTTATTTTTATTAGAAAATTTTATTTATAAATCAATTCCACCCTTAATTTTCGAAAAACATTATTTTTCATTTTTTGAAAAATTTGAATTTAAAAGAAATTATTATTTATATAATCAAGATTCAGAAATATTAAATTTATATATATTAATTAAAGGCCAAGTAAGAATTGATTTTTATGGTAATTTAATTGATATTTATAATCTAATAAAATTTTGTATTGATTTCATAATAAAAAAAAATCCTATAAAATTAAATAAGTTAGAATTGAATGAATTAAAAGATTTATATTTAAATGAGCTAGAATTAAAAAAAATAAAAGGAAAAGATAGTATTTTTCAAGAAGAAATTTCTAAAAAAGAAAAATTTGAAATATATATAATGGAAGGATATAATTTTTTTGCTTTAAATGAATGTTATGTTTCTAAAAATCATTTAACTTCATGTAAAGTTTTTTCTGAAAAAGCAACTTTTTATAAAATAAATTTAAATGATTTTCAACTTATTCTAAATGAAGAAAAAACTATTAAAAAAGATTATAATAATTTAGTATACAATCAAATAATTACTTTTATAAAAAGATTATATGATTTAAAAAATAATATTTTCAATATTGCAAATGATAAATCAAAAAACTCTAATAATGATAGGAAAAGATATTTAAGTCATTTAGAAAAAAAAACCCTTACTAAATATAAAAGTTTAATTTATTCTATTGATGATATACATAAAAATGTCAATTCAATTAATTGTTATAAAGAAAAAACAAAATTAAAATTAATTAAAAATAAACAATTTAATGATTTTAGTCAAAATAATTCTTTAAGAAATAAAGAAATTTTCTCTTTAAATAATAGAAATAGTGATTTTTCAATTATTCATAAAAATAAGAGTGTTAATTCTATTGAAACTAAAAGAACAAATATAAAAATTTTTTCAAATGGGAAATTAAATATTAATAAAAAAGATAATTCATTATCAAAAGATTCAAAAATAAAATTTAAAATAAAAAATTTTAATATAAATCTTGATTCAATTCAAAATGAATTTTTAATTCAAAAAAAATATATTTCTCAAAAAAAAGAAAATAAAAAGATAATAGGAGTGAATTTATTTAATTTAAATCAAGATAATTCTAATCAAATATTAAATTCTAATGTTGGCTTTGTTGGATATAAAACACCAAAAAATTATATAAAGAAAAGTATTTCTAATATAACTATGAATGATATTATAAAAAATATTCAAGAAAGATTGAAAGAAAATTTGGCAAAAAAATCATCAAGTAAAATTTTACCAGATTCAATTAAAAATTATTATAAAAAATTTCAGAATTATTCTCATCTTGTAAATTTAGAAAATAATAAATTTTTGAAAAGTAATTCTTCAAAAAATATAAGAATAAATAATCTAATTCAAGGAAATTGAAATAATTTATAAAATAATATTAATGTATATATAATTATTGATATATTTTTTAATATTATTTAAAATTTAAATTTAAAAGTTTAAAAAAATGGAATTGAAAAATAAAATTGATTCAAAAAAAAAATTATTATTTTTAAATGTTGGACAACTACAAAAAGACATTTTAAAATATATTAATGATATAAGGGGAAATCCAATTAAATATTATGAAATCTTAAGAAGAGAAAATCCAAATCCTTCAAAAGAAATGTATAATTTATTAAAATTTATATATTCATTAAATAATTCAAAATTAAATCCTTTAAAACTTGATAATGAAATATGTAAATGTTCAGAAGATATTTTAAGTTATATTATATTATATGATGAAGGAAAAGATGAAATTAATTTTGGACCAAATAACAAAGAAAAATATTCTTTAAAAAGAAGATTAGAAAGAATAGGAAAAAAAAATGTTGATAATGAAGAATATATAATTTTTGGAATGAATAATCCAAAAAGTATTATTAAAGATTTATTATTATATGATCCTAATATGGAAAAATTATTAGATAATAAATTTACTTTAATTGGTATTTCTTGTGGAATTTTACCTTCAGATAGAATATGTACAATTATTGATATTGTCGAAGATGAAAAATTATTTGATTCTTTTAGAAAAAATAATATTTATAATTATAATATTGAAAACAATATTCAAAGTCTTAAAGATAAAATTCTGAAAATGAATTACTATAATAATAAAACTAATATAACTAATAATATTTATAGTAGAAGGACTAAAAATATGAGTTTTTCAAGTGGAAGAACAATTTATAATAAAAAAACAGGGAATAATCAAACAATTAATGTTAATGATAGTAATAATAATAAACCATTAAATAATTCAAATAATTTAAATTATGATTATTCAATTCATTCTATCAATAAGAATCAATTTGATAAAGAAAACAATCCTATAATTACCTTTTCAACTCAAACAAATAATACATATATGTCAGAGATTAATAATAATAATGATAATTTAAAATATAAAATACATAATAACCAATATAAATCAAATATAAATAAAAATGGAATTCCATATTCAAATAATAACAATTCAAAATTATTACATAAGAATTTAAGTACTTCAAATATAAGAATTCCACATTTAAAGTATAATAAAAATTATTCTGGTTCAAATATAAATAATGTAAATAATAATAATTATAATAATAATTTAAATTTTAATTTTAATCACAAAAATAATTTAAAGTCCCAATCTTCAGTTAAAAGTTTATTTAATAAAAATATTGAACAAGAAAAAAATGTAACTTATACAAGAAGTATTATTCCTGATATTGATGGTAGATTTATTAATGTTCTTACTAGAAATACGCATTTTAAAGACGGTTCAAAACTTATTGAATATGACACAAATTAATTTTTTTTTATTTTTAATTTAAGATAGAATAATCAAAAAAGTTTTTCAATATAATATTTTTATTTTAATTATTTATATAATATTAATATAAAAATTATTATGTCAAATGACATTGATTTTAGTCAAACACAAAAAGATTTCATATCTAAAATGTTACATAAAGAAGTAATAAAAAACGTTTTAAAAATAAAAGAAGATATTAATAAAAAATTTTATGATTATGATACCAAAATAGTAAATTATTTAAATGAATTAGATTCAAAAATCAATTTATTAAATGAGAAATATAATCGTTTATTAGAAGATATAAAAAATATAGATATAAAAGAAGAAAGAAATGAACAAATTGATAATAAATATTCAAGTTTACAACTTTTAATTGCTCAACATGATATTAGAATAAATAATTTAATTAAAGATGTAAATGATTCTTGTTTTAAATATGATAAAATTTTTTTGAATAATTTACAAGTTCCAGGTCAAATTGGAGATTGTTGTAAATGGAAAAATTTAAAAGAATTTTTAATTTATTCAATAAAAGAATTTTCATCATTAGAAATTTATAAAGAAAAAAATATAATAGATTTTAAATCATATAAAGAAAAATTGGATTTAATATCAGGAAAATTAAACTCTCAAGTTGATAATTTTTTAAAAACCAGTTTTCAATATAGTATATCTAAATTTGATGAATTAAAAAAAGATTTAAAATTTCAAATTGATTTAGTTAATTCTAAATTACCTGAACTTTCATTACAAAATACTAATCTTATAAATAATATTGAAAAAAAAATAACTGAATTAATTGAAGAAAGAGAAGAATTAAAAAAAATTAAAGCTGATTTTAAATTACAATTAGATAATCATTTTGAACAAGTAGAATTAAAAGGAAATGAAACAATTTTAACTATAGGTGAATATAAAAAAGAATTTGGGAAAATTAAAAAAAATTTTACTCATTTAATTGAATTTATAAAAGATATTAGGTTTAAAAGAAATATTCATAATGATGAAATGATAAATAATGAAATTAATAAATTAGTTATTAATCTTAAAAAAACTAATAGTGAAATTTTAGAGAAAAAACATAAAAAATTTAGTAATGTTGATTCTATTGTAAAACAAATTATTTCTGGGAATAAATTTATTAAGAAAAATTCTACTGAAAAAATTAAGTTAAATATTGAAAAAGAAAAAGAAAAAGAAATAGAAAAAGTTTCCTATAGAAGAAATATAAATGAAAATATGAAAAAAGATAATAGTGATAAAAATATTATTAATTTACAAGATTTTAATAATAAAGAGAATCCAAAAAAAAATACTAGTGTTAAAAATATTATTAATTTGAAAGATAGTCTTCATCAAGAAAATAGTAAAAAATTTATTAGTGGAAATAATCTTATTAATTTAAAAGATCTTAATAATATTGATAAAAAGAAAAATAAAGAAAATAATGATAATTCTCATGATAATAAGAAGAAACATAAAAATTATGATAAAAAAATTGATAAAAGTAATAATCAGATTAATATAAATAATATTAAAAATAATAATGACAATATTTTAGGAGAAAATCATGAAAAAGAAAATTCAAATGAAAAAAATATTAATAATAATAAAGAAAAAAATTCAGATTTAAATAATATTTCAATAAATAATTTTATTAATCCTAATTTAAATACTTTTAATGTAGAAAAAATAAGTATAAAAAGTAATAACAATGATAATGTCATAATAAATGATAAATTAGAATCAAGTATTGATTCAGAAAGTAATAAAAATATAATTAATTCAAATAAATCAAATGTTACAATATCAGAAAAAGAAAATAGTGATTCACATATATTAAGAAATGCAAGTAAAGAACATATAATAGAAAGACAATTATCATTGACTTTAAAGAATAATTTAACAATTAATTTTAATTCTATTGAAAAAAATAAAGAAAAAAGTAATTCATGTGAAATTCATTCTTCAAAAAGAAATAAAATAAAAAAAAGTTCTCAATTAGAAACAGAAGAAGATAGTTCAAAAAATGAAAATAATTTAATTAAGAAATTAATAGAATTAAATTCAAATAATATAAAAACAATTCAATCACAAACTGATAATAAAATTCATGATTTAGAAAGTAAAATAAATTTATTAAATTCTATAAATAATGGTTTAAAAAAAAAGGTAAGTGAATTAGAATTAAATAAAATAAAATTTGAAAAAAAAATGTTTCAATCAAATAAATTATTTGAAGAAATTAGTGAACATTATTTATTAACTGATATTTCTAATTATGATAATGATTTGGTAAAATTTAAAGATAAAAGATTTCCACCTTCGAAAGTTAAAAGTAAAATATTAAAAAAAAATTTAATAAAAAATTTCTCAGAGAATGAAATTAAAAAAAATAATTTATTTGAATTAAGGTCAGAAAATAATATAAATATTAATGAACATAAAAAAAAGAAATATCCAAGTAAATTAATTGTAGAAAAATTTGAAAAAAAAAGAAATGAAGATAAAATCCTTTGTGAAATTTATCATAACCATTCTATGAAATTTTTAAAACCTTTAAAAAATTCTTTTATTAAAATTCCTCAAACAAATATTATAAATCAAGGGAAATAATTCGATATTTTAATTAATTGTGAATTATAAATTTTTTTACCATAAAATTATTATTTTAATATATATTTACCTTTATATTATACGGTTAATATAATTAAGAGTATTGTCATTGAATTATATATTTATAAAATTTTTATAAAAGCTTTTTTGGTATTTAAATTATTTAAATTTTATTTGAAATTATTTTTTTATTGTTAATTCTTGATAAAATGAGAAAATCATTAAACATATAATTTGAATATTATTTTTTATAAAATTAAATTTTTTCAAAAATGAATCAAAAAATATTTAATCTTATTTAAAGAATCTGAAATGTAACATTAAATGATTTCATAATTTTTTTTAGATGAAGAGGTTTTCAAAATTCTATAAAGTTAAATCTATTTAATTAAGAAAATTATTTTGAATAAAAAAAAATTGAAAAAAATATTAACAAAAAAATTATAAATAGTATTATTAAAGAGAAAAATATTTTATTAGAATTATCGAATCCTTTTATATGATTTTATATTCTTCTTTTTAAGATGAAAATTATTTAAATACTGATTATTTAGGAGAAGGAAAATTAAGATATTATTTGGTAAAAGGAAAATAATTTATAGTAATTAAAATAAAATCTATATTAACTTGAATAAGTGCAGACTTGGAAATATTTATTCAAAAAAGCTTCATAAAAATTTTAAAATGGAAAATTTTGTTTTTGATTATAAAGATTATTCAACAAAAACATAAAAATATGAACAAAAAAATTATATTGGTCATGAAGAAAATATTTGTTTAATATCTGTTTGATTTTATTAATAATTTTATTAAAGTAAAGAATTTAAATTAATTAAAATGTAAAAAAACATTTTTTTTTATTTTGAAATATTCTATATTCTAATTATTTTTATTTGTATAAAAATAAATAATTATCTAATATAATTCTTTTTATTATTATTTTTATAATTTTTTATTTATATTTCTTTTTATCATTGATTAAGAAAAAAATTTATAATCATTTTAAATAAATTATCAATAAAGAAAAATGAAAATTGATTTATATATTTTTAATATAAATTGTAAATAATTTACTGGAAATAATTTTATTACATTTATCTTTAATTATTCTTTATAATTCATTGATAGAAATATTTTCACTTGTATATTAAAAAATATATATATGACTTTAAATTAAATAATTTAAAGATAATTTTTTAATATCTAAATCTCATATTTTTTAAGAATATATATTAAAAAATATTCTAATCTTTATAAAATGATAACGTAAATATTATTTTATATAAAATGAAAAATTGTTTTATCAATTGTGATTTTTTAGGTCCTTCTCCTAAAATCTATGTAAATGGAAAATATAGATTTAGAACTAAATTAGGTTCAATTTTATCAATAATCTGTATTTTTTGTATATTAATTTTGGATATAACATATTTTTATTTTTTCCTAGATAATAAAACTCCATATTTATATGAATATTTTGATGATAATGGTAATTTTTCATTTTATTTAAAAAATACTTCAATTAAAATTAAAGTAGTTGATAGTAATAATGAAGATATTTCTACTAGTTTTATTGAAGTTATTCCTTTTTTTTGGAATATAACTCAAGAAGACAAAGAAATTATTCAATTAAATACTTCTTCATGTGATAATTTAAATTCTGATAATTTTATTTGTTTAAATATTAAAAATTTAAATTATTCAATCAGTAATTTTAAAAATGATAATTCTTCTTTTTTAAAATTTCATATTTCAAAATGTACTAATAATACAGATAATAATAATTGTCATACATTAGAAGAAATTAATGCTTTATTGATTAAAACAGATTTAAAAATTTTAATCTATTTAGAAGATAATTATATAATTCACAATAAAGATATTCCTTATGATTTACAAAATTATTATACTGAAATTAATTTTATTGAAGGTTTATTTTATGAATATAATTTTCATTATGATAAAATATTATATGAAACTGATAATGGTATTTTTTTCCCAAATCATAATAAAAAAGATTTTTATACTTTAAATAGAAACTCAAATAATTTAAAAATATATCCTTATAATTATCAAAGTTATTATCCAAATAGTATAATGGAAATAAATATAAAAATGAATGGAGAATTTATAAGAAGAATTCATAGAGAATATATAAAATTCATTAATTTTTTCTCAGATTTACTTTGTATATCTTGGTTTATATATAAAATATTTCAAGTAGTTTGTAAATTATTAAATAAAGGAAGAATGTTTACTGAAATGATGAATATAGAAGAAACAATTGAAACTGAAAAAATATTTAACGATGTATTTAATAATAAAAATAATTTTCAAAAAAATCAGTCAATTGCATTTGGACATTCTTTTAATAGTCAAAATAAAAATAATTCATCTTTATTAAGTTTATCTTTAAATAATAATATGAATAATAATCATTTTAATTTAAATAATAATAATGCTCATATTCAACAAGAAAATTCAAATGATAATTTAAAAATTTTATCTTCCAAATTTCAAGATGGAAATTTTCGTTCAAAGAAATTAAAAAGGAAAAGAAAAATAGATTTTTGTTCAAGTTTTTTATATAATATAAACTGTATAAATTCAACTTCAAATAAAAAATTAGAATATATTTTAGTATGTGAATTTCTTTCAAAAAAAATAATCACTAGTGAAGAATTAATAAGAAAATTTTATCAAGTTGAATTAATGTTAATTCATAAAAATATAACAGTTACTCAATATGAAAACTCAGATAGAAAAGAATTAACAAATACAAGTTCAATTAAAGTTAAAACTCCTCAACCTTTTAGAATGAAAAATAATTATGAAATGAGTGATATTTATTCTAAAAGTAATAAAAATATAACTATCATTAGAGAAGAAGATGAAAATAATTAATATTTATACACTTTTTATTTATTTTTCTTAAATTAAAATTATTATAATATTATATAAATTTTTATGGAATTAAAAAATTATAATTATAATATTAATATGATTAAAAATACTATTGGTGAAATTAAAAGTGATATTAATAATTTAAAAAAAGTAATCATATCTTTTTTATTATTTAGAAAAATGAAAATGTTTTTAATAATTTAATTTCTAGTTATGATATTTCTGAAAAGAAAAAAGTAAAAATAGAGAAAAGAAATAAAATGAGTACAAATTTTAATTATGATTTAAATTTAAATTTTAATTCTGATTTAAATTCTAATTTTAATTCTGATTTAAATTCTAATGATGATACTTATAAAAATATAGAATATGAATTAGAAATTCAAAGGCTTAAAAAGCAATATAATTCATTAAAATTTAAAAATAAATTTTTATTAACTAAATTAGATGATTTAATAAAAACAAATAATTTATTAGAGGAAGATATAAATACAAATATTTTAGATAAAAACGGAATTAATGAAACTATAAATAATTATCCTTTTTCAATTGATAATTTGAATTCTTTAGAAAAAATAAATGAAATTTATATGACTTGTGAAGATTTAAATTTAAAAAATGAATTAATGAATGGTTTAAAAACTTTATATATTTTAAAAAATAATAATTTTCAAATTGGAAAAAATGAAGAATTAAACATTAAAATTATTTGGAGATGGCTTAAAAATTTAATTGAAAATATAAAGAATACAAATGAAGAAGTAAATAACTTTAAAATTGGATTAGAACATTTAAAAGAAGAAAAAAAAATTTTCAAAGATTTTTGTTTAGATTTAATGCAAAAATTTAACATTCAAAATATAGAAGAATTAAAAAATCACATAAATTCTCTTATTATAAATAGAAATATTGAAAAAAAAAGAATTAATAAATTAAAAAAAGTTTTAATTGGAAAATAAAATTTTTTTTAACTAATAAAAATATGTCTCAAAAATAATTAAAAGTAAAACAATAAAATATATATAATATATAATTCAAATAAAAAAACAAATAATTATGTTATTTATTATTATCAGAAAAAGTTTGTGTTTCTTTTGAAGGTAAATCATTTAAAATAATGTTTTCCATATAATTATTAAATCTAGTCATATAAGTAATAGGAGGAACACAACTCATTTTTTCAGAACAATATCTTATCATTTTAAAAAAATGTTCTGTACTTTTTTTACAATTATATTCAGTTAAAATATCTATTATTCCTAAAAAATATATTTCATTTTTAGTTAAAGAATTTATTCCTCCATCATCATAATCCCATAATTCTCTTAAATCATTTATTCTTTTTGAACTAGATTTTAAAGAATTATTCATATCTTCATTATTATTATTAATTGTATATGAATTAATAGTTTCATCACTAAAAAATTTATAATCATTATAATTATTATTAATAGGATTATTATTAATAATATGACTGTTAAAAATATTTATATTATTTATTTTATTATTATCATCATAAGTTGTCATTGTTTTAGTTAATTTATGCTCAGATTTAATAAGTTTAGAAGTTAATTTTCTTGATAAAGTATTTGATTTAGAATTTTTTTTATGAGTATCTCTATTAATATAATGTATACCAAGTAAAAGAGAATAATCAATAGCACCATTTTTACTTAAAAATTGTGTATCTTTAATTAATTGTTGTATAAAAATATCTCTTTTTTCTCCTAAAAATGCTTTTTCTCTTCTTGCTTCTAAATCTAAATCTTTTAATGCTATATCACCTTTATTGAATATATTATTATCTTCTTTTGTTCCTTTTAAAACTCTTCTTCCTATTTTACTTCCTTTTAAATCAAATCTTATATGAATCTGTTTACTTGTACTAAATACATTTTGCATAACTATAAAATTAAATTTTTCTTTTTTTTTCTTTACTTTTCTTATTAATTGATAACAACCTAGAAATTTAGGTAATAAAGATAAAGGATTTTGTTTAAGATGTTTATAATAATTAGGTAAGATTTTTTTTAAAAATTTATATTCATTTTTTCCTATTGTTTTAACAATAAATTTACCATCTCTTGTATAATAAAATAATGAACCACTTTTTCCAGTTGAAATTAATTCTTCAAAAATTGTTTGAGAACTTATCATTAATTCTGTAATAAAATCTTGAGGTGAAATAGAAGAAATAAAAGATTCTTTATCAAAACCTAAATATTTTCTTATATTATTAAATATAATTCCACCATATTCTTTTAAAAAAAAAGTTTCTTGTTTTTGTATACTAAAATTAATAGTTTGAACTGAATAAATCATACTATTTAAATATTTATTTAAATCATCATTTTCATCATCAATTTTATAATTTGGAGTTGATTGAACTGCAATTTGAATACCCATTATCATATTTAATAATATTTTAAAACTTTGGTCTGGAGCTTTTATTATTTTTTTTTTTATTTTTTTCATTTTTGCATTTACATTTTGAGTTTCAAATTTATCTATATTTTCTTTTTTATTTTGTTTTGTCTTTAATATTCTTTTTATATGAGAATTTAAATAACTTTCTGTAATCCAACGATAACATACTTGAACACTTGTTATTGTTTCTTTTGCATTTTCCATAAATTCTTTAATTGAAGAAAAAAATTTATTTAATTCTAAATAATTTTTTTTAAAATATTCACTGAATAATTTTTTTGTTTTTAATGTTGTTTTTCTTCTTTTTCGAAAAGAATTTGAATTTTTTTCTTCATCAGAATATATAGTTTTATTATTTTTTTTTATATCAGTTATATTTGAAACTAAATCAATATTATTATTATATTGAGGAACACTATTATTATGAGTAAATTGAAGAGCTGTATTATTTTTATTTATATGAATGTTATTATTTTTACTTATATTACATTTATTATTATTTTTCTTATCATCTTCTGAAAAAGTTCCAAATTCAAAATCAAATTCTGAATTATTTTGAATTATAGTTTTTTCATCATCATTATTTCTTGATAAATCTTCTTCATCATCATCATATCTATTATTTGGAGCTATTAAATCATTTTTTTCTATTTTTATATTATTATTATTTGAAGTATTTGAAGATTTATTATTTTTATTTGAAAATTTATTTAAAAATTCATCATCACTACTTGATAAATTTTCTTCTGTTATTTGAATATCTCCTTTTTCATTATTTAAAAATTGTTTAATTTTTTTAAAAAATTTCTCAATTGAAGGATTAATTTCATTATCACTATCATTTCCTGATTCTTTTATATTATTATTACTATCATCTTTTCTTAAATTCATTGATTGTAATAAATCTCTTTTTTTTTGATCTTGTGCATTATTACTTAATTTATCAAATATATTTCTTATACTAAATTGTTGAGTTTTTTTTAAAAATCTTTTTTGAATTCTTTGAAATTCATGACAATAATTATTTATATCTTCAATTAAATTTTCAAAATTTAAATCATCTTTATTAAACATTTTTTCTAAGTTATTTAAAAAAGAATCAAAAAAAGAGTTCATCCCTTTTAAAAGTTGATTAATATTTTCATGAATAATAATTAAAACATCTTCAGAATTATTTTTAAAATAATCAATCCAAGAAATTAATTCAGGTTTTTCTTCATAAATTTCTTCAAAATCTTTTGAAGTAAAATATTCTCCTTTTTTTGCAATATGTAAAAATAATATTTTAATATCATTATCACTCATATTTTCAGAAGAAAAACCAGGATTAACTTTTTTAACCGCATTTAAAATTAATTCAATATAATCTTTAAAATCATTATAATATATTTTATCATTCCCTTTTTTATCAATTAATTTACAAGTAACTTTACATCTTTCTTTATCATCTCCATAATGATATATATCAATATATTTTAAATATTCACATAAAGTTATATCTTCTTTATTTGAAGAAAATGCTAAAAAAATTCTATCTGCAAATTCTCTTACTAATTCTGTTCCTAACATTCCTAATAATGGAGGAAAATTTTTCATTGTTACTTTTCCTTTTTCTACATGATTATAATATAATTCAGTATAATATTCTTTTTCTTCTTGTGATAATCTTAATCTTAAAAGTTCTTGATTTTGAATTAATCCTGATAATTTTTTTTTTTTTGAATTACATGAATAACAAAATGACATTTTTTTTTTTTTCTTTTTTATTTAATTTTTTCTTGATATTTTTTAAATTTTTTAAACTCATTTTTATTATTATTTTTATTTTATTTTAATTTTTATTCTTTTGTTTTATTTATGTTTATTTTGGTAAAATAAATAAATGAAAGGTAATTCTGCTAAAAATAATAAATTATTTGAATTTTTACCTTCGATGATTTTGAAAAGTTTAATAAATTTAGATTTTAATGATAAAAATGTTTTAAATGATAATAATAATAATGATAATGATAATTTTAATTTAAATTTATTTCCTATTAAAAAAATTTTTAAAAATTGTATTATTTTAAAAATAAAAATACATGGTTTAATTTCTTTATCTTTATCACTTTTTTTAAAAGATAAAAAAAAAGGAAAAGAGAAAATAAATTGTGAATTTTTATCTAATATAATTTCAGATATATTAACTAAAATTTCGAATATAATAAATAAAAAAGGAGGTGAAATAATAAATTTTTTAGATAATATAATAACAATAATTTTCGATTTTTCAGAAGTAAATGAAAAATTTATAGAAAAATATACTTCATATTATTCTCAATTAGTTCTTTTAAGTATTTTTGAAATTTTTCAAAAAATAAATTTAGAATTTACAAATGAAATAAAATTAGAATTATCTTTTGGAGTTTCAATAGGAGAATTATCTGTAATATTTTTAGGAGGAATTAATAAAAAAATTAATTTCTTATTTTTTGGTGATGCTATTGAAAAAGCAAATGAATGTATTAAATTTACAAATGAAAATGAAATTGTTATTTCTAAAGATTTTAATGATATTTTATCTAATTTAAAATTAATTCATTCTTTTTGCTTATATTCAAAAGGAAATAAAAATTTATTTCAAATTGATGAATTTGAAGATGAAGATGTATTAAATGATTTTTCTGAATTTCAAAATTTGAAACAATTAAATTCTTTTAATTTGGATAAAGAAATTAGAGACAATTTATCTTCTAAAACAAATATTCTTTTATCATTAATCCCAGATAAAATTACTGAAATTATAAATTTAAATTATGAAAAAATAATGAATGAAGTTTCTCCTATAACAATAATGACTATAACATTAATAGAAAAAAATACCATTGATGAAAAAAAATTACAATCAATATTAATAATAATTCAAAAAATAATTTTTTTAACTTCAGGAATAATATTTTCAATAAATAAAATAAAAGAAGGTTTATTAATAAAAATTATATGGGGAATAAAATCATGTTTATTAAATGATTCATCAAATGCAATTTCTAGTTCTTTTTTAATAATAAATTATTTAAAAATTTTTCAAATTAAAATAGCAATTGGAATTTCTACTGGACAAAATTTTATTGGTTTCATTAATAAAAATAATTATAATATTATAGGAAATAAAATTTTGTTAAGTAAAAAACTTAATGAAGAAGCAGTTAAAATTTTAAATAAAAATAAAATAGAAAATTTAATATTTATAGATAAAGAAACTATGAATTTATCACAAAAATATTATAGAAGTCTTTATATAGGTGAAATAATATTAACAGAAAATTTGTCAAAAAATGAAGAAAATGAAAATCTTAGTTTAAAAGCAATAATATATAGTCCAATTGAAAATGAAGAAATTCTTAATCCTACTTATCAAGATCCTTTTCCTTTTATAAGAACTCATTTATCAAATAGTTTTAATCATAAAAACAAAGAGATTTTAAATAAAGAAATTAAAGAAAAAAAAGTTATTAATAAAGAATTGATTGATAATGAATTAGAAGATGAAAATATTATTAATTTTAGAATTAAAAAAAGTCAAATTTTTTTTGGACATTATAATGAATTAAATAAAATGACAATAATATTAAAAGATGTTTTTAATAAAAAAAAAAAACAATTTATTTTGATTAAAGGTTTTGTTGGTGTTGGAAAAACTCTTTTTATAAGAAAAAGCTTAAATAATTTTATAGGATTAAATAATGATTTAGGAAAAATTTATTTTTTAAATCATCCTTTTTTATTTTGTTCAATTTTAAACCCTATTAATAATTTAATTTCTTTTAATAGTTTAAATTTTATTTTCAGACAAATTTTTTTAGAAATTTTAAAAAAAGGAAAAATAAAGAAAATAGAAGGAATGTGTAATAAAAATGGAATAAAAGGAGAAGTGATTGAAGAAATAAATTATATATTATCTTTAGGAAAAAATGATATAAATTTAAATTTATTATTCAAAAAAAAGACAAAAAATGAAGAAAATAATAACATAAATGATTTCTTTTTAAAAAATAAAAAAATAAAAAATGAAAATTTGCTTAATTTATTCTTTTTTAACATGATAATAATATATAGAAAAATATTAAATAAAAAGATAAATGAAATAAATAAGAATTTTATTCCACCATTAATTTTTATAATTGAAGATTTACATCAAGCAGATGAATTTTCAATAAAATTTTTAAATTTTTTATATCATAAAGAAATACAAATTCTTCTTCCTTTAATTATAATAATGACTTATCAAATTCCTTTATTAAATTTAAATTCAAATTTCTTTGATTTAAAAAGTGATTTTAATAAAAATATTGATTATACTTCAAATGAATCAAATCCAAAAAATTTAATTTGTTTTCAAATTCAACCTTTATCAAATAAAAATGATTTAGAAAAAGTATTAATTTTTTCTTGTCAGGATTTAGTTTTAAGGAAATATAATATAAATTTACAAAGAATTGATGAAACAATTTTAAATTTTATTTTACAAAAATCTTTTAATGGAATTCCTTTCTTTGCAATTTATCTTCTAAAATCTTTATTAAATAATGATAAATTAATTCAAATTTTATCTGGAGAAATTATTATTACAAATGAATTTATAGATAATAATAAAATTTTTGATTGGTGTGATATAAATATTCCTATAATATATGAAAAATTATGTGGTGAAATTATTGATAATTATTTTTCAATTGAAAATATTATATTATTTAAATTTGCAAGTTTGATTGGAAATTTTTTTGATATTGAATTTCTTTATAATATTATTCCTTTCAAAAATATATTTTCTATTGAAGTAATATACGATAGAATAAAATATTATGAAAATATTTCTATCATTGAAGTTTTTAATCAATTAAAAAATATTGAAAATATAATTTGTCAATTTAATTTTCCTTTTTTAAGAGAATTTTTTTTTCTTAGAATTCCAATTTATATAAGGTCTTATTTTAATTTTCTATTTATAAAAAATTTTTCTGAACGAGAAAAATATTTTTCAACAGAAATTGATAGAAATTTATTATTAAAATATTTAAATAGAAGTGATTTAAATATATATGATGAAGTTGACAAAAGAGATTTAAATGAAGAAATGTTTAATCCAATAGAAATGTTTAATTTAATTATAATGAAATTGCAATCAATTAATAATATATATATAATAAAAGAAAAAAAAGAAAATTTAAAATTAAATAATTTTATTGAAATTAAAGAAAATAATATTTTGGAAATAAATGAAATTATTATTTATGAAGATTTTTTTGAATTATATAAAGAAAATGAAAAAAAAATTTATAGACAAATATTTTTCAATAACATTTTATCAATAAAAATGATAAATAATTCAAAAGAACTTATTTTAAAAATAATATTCAAAGAAGAAAAGGATGAGTTTCAAGACAAAATAAAAACAATTAATTTAAGTATAGAAGAGGAAATTATTGAATTATATAAATTATTAATTTATATTAATTATTTAAGAGTAATAAAAATATATGAAAATTCAGGTCTAGAAAAAAATGAAATTACTTTTACTAAAAGAAAAAATAAAAGTTATGAAAAAGAAAAATATCAATTAAATATAGAAAAAAAGAAAAATAATATTTTAAATAAAAATGAAGAAAATGATGAAATAAACACTACTAATTTTATTTCTTCATTAAAACTAATATTTAACACTTCTTTTCCTATATTTTTAGGAACAATTTTAGAAAAAATATCTTTAAAAAAGTATTGTCTTTCTAGTAATATTAATAATGAAATAATAAATGAGCAAAAAAATGAAAAATCATCTTTAATTAAATTAAATACTCCAAATTCTATTGAAACATCTATTCAAAAATATATAAAACAGAAAAATAATAATAATGATATTGTAAAAAGAAAAAAATCTGATTTTAACTTTTCAATTGATAATATTACAGATGAAATTATTCCTCAAGAAAATAAAATAGATATTAATATTTTATCTTTTACTGGAATAGAGTCAATACAAAAAACTTTAAATGATTCTGAAAAAAATGAAAAATCAGAAATCTCAAAAAAAGGCAAAAAAAAAAGATTTCTTTCTTCAGAAAAAATATCAAATAATAATACAATTAATTTACCTAAAAGTTTTATTCCTAAAATTATTTTAAAAAGAAGTAGTTCAACAGCTGAAATAAATGAATCTAATAATACTGAATTAGATTTAAATACATTAAAAGATTATGCAAATATAAATAAAGAAAATGATGATATTTTTGATAATGAAAAAAATAAATTTGATGATTATTATTACATAAAAAATAATAATGAAACAAATAGAAAAATACACAAAAGTAATATATTTAAAAATTTAAAAAAATAAAATCTAAATATATGGATATATATATATAATTATTTAAATAATGTGAGATAAGATATAAGAAATATGTAATTATAAAATTAATTATTATTTAAAATACATTGATTAAATAACATACTTTTATTTATATAAAGAATAATTATAGATCAATTTTCATGAATAGAATTACTATAAGTTTCTTTATCTGTTTTATCAGATATTAAATTTGCAATATTTACTTGATTATTAAAATTTAGTTTAATTTGGTTTTTATAAGAGGATATTTTTGAATCTTGTTTTACTATTTCATTTTTAAGATTTTCTCTTTGGTTTTTTAAATCTTCATTTTCTTTTAATAATTTATTTAATTCTTCTTGTAAATCATTAATTTTTTTTTGACTGTTTTCAATTTCTAATTCTTCTTTATTTTCTTTTTTCTTTTTAGAAAAATTAATATTTGAAATTTCATTTAATAATAAATTGTTTTTATTTTCATTTTGAATATTATTTGTAGATTTATTCATAGTTTTTTGATTTTTGGCGTTCATAAATGAAGTAAGATTATTCATTCCAAGGAAAATAGAAGTAAAATCTAATTTTTCATTAAATTGAAAATTTAATTTTGAATTTTGTGGAATTTTATTTAAAAATTTAGGAGAATCAATATTATTATTTATATCATCTTCATTTAATGTTCCTAAATAAAAATCTTCTTCACTTAAACTATCTAAATTTAAATTAGTTTTTGGATTATTAAAACTTTTATTTTCTTCTTTTAATTCATCTTCTATTTTCAAATCTTTTTTCAATTGATGTAATATTTTTTCATTATTTTCAATTTCTTTTAATATTATTTTATTTTCTTGATTAATCTCAAATACATTTTCTTTAAATTTTTTTGATAATTCAATATGTTGCATATTTTCTGAATTTTTTTCTAATGCAAATTTATTTGGATTTATTATAAATCTAGTTACTTGAAAATTTATATTTTTAATGTTTTTAAATTCATTTTTTTTCTTTCTTATTTTTTCGTTTATTTTTGATATTTCTTCTTTTATTTCCTTTAATTTCTTTTTTATTGATTCTTTTTCTTCCTTTTCTTTTAAATTAGATTTTAATGTTGCTATTTTATTTAAATTTTGTTTATTTTTTATAAAGTTTAATACAAGGTTTGAATAAATTTCTATACTATTTTTATTATTATTTGATTGCTTTAATAAAGGGTTTTCTATATTTTGATTTTTAAAACTATTATTTATTTTTAGATGAAATTGTTTTAATTCATTTGTTTTATTGTTAAAAATATTTATTTTTTGTTGATTTTCATCATTTAATTTTTTATTTAAAGATTTGACTTCTTCAATTTTACTTTTTAATTTCATTTTATTGTTTTTTATTTTCTAAATTATTATAAATATTGTTTGCAATTAAAAATAAAATATTTAATAAAAATTATAATAAATTTATTAAAACTTTTTTCATAAAAATTAGTTTTAAAATATTTTTAAAATAATGAATGAATGTCATTCTTCACCTCATATTTTTAATATAGATAAATTTCGAGCTCATTCATTAAGAAATTCACATAATCAAAATAATGAAAGAAGTTTTAATTTAATAGAATCAAAAACAAAAGAAATAAAAAAATTACAAAATTCAGTCATTGCTTATAAAAAAAGTTTAGGTGATTTAAATAGAAAAATTTTAAAAAATGATAATTTATCTATTGAAAATTCTGCTATTTTAAGAAAATATAAAGAATTAGAGAAACAATATTCTACTTTAAATAATAATTATTTAGAAATTCAAGAAGACTTAAGAGAAAAAAATAAATTAATTTCTGATTTTCAAAAATTAACAGAAAATGGGAAAAAGAAATTTAAATTATTTGATGAACAAAATAATGAACTTAAAAAAACTATTCTTGCTTATGAAAATAATAATAATAATTTAAAAGAATTAAATAATTTACAAGGTGAAAAAATTAAAGATCTTGAAAAAAAAAATAGTGAAATGAAAAATGAATTATTATTAATTCAAAATTCTATTAAACAAAATACTATTAATAATCAACAACAAAGTGAAAATTATCAAAAAGAAATAATACAATTAAAAAATGAAATTAATTCTTTAAATAAACAAGTTAAAATTTTATCTCAACAATTAAAAGAGAATGAGAAAAAACAGTTATCAGAAATAAAAGAAAAAGAAGAAATAATAAAAAATTTAAATGAAAAATTTAACAATGAAAATAAAGAAAAACAAATAACAATAATTGAATTAAATAATAGAATAAAAACTATAAATGGAGATAGAGAAAAATTAGTAAAAGAATTAAAAGAAATGATTGAAGAAAATTCTCAAAAAAATATTATAATAAAACAATTAAATAATTGTATTCTTGAATATAATCAAGTAATAATTCAAAGCCAAAATGAATTGACAGATAGAGATAAATCATATGATACTATTGAGAAAGAAAAAGATAAATTAATTAAAAAAATAACTGATATTACTAATGAAAAAAGAAAACTTGAAGAAAAACATAAACTTTTTATTGAAGAAAATAGAATTCAAAATTCAGTTTATGAAGAAAAAATTTCTGAAATTATTCAAGAAAATAATAATAAAAATGAAGAAATAAATAAATTAAATAAAATAATTAGGAATTTAAAAGAAGATAATAAAGAGATTAAAAGTTTACCTTTAGATTTAGAAAAATCAAATATTTATTTAACTAATATTAGAGAAAGACAAAATGAATTAAATTCAGAAATTTCTTCATTAAATAATATTATAAATGACAAAGAAAAAATTATCGAAAATTTAAAAGATAAATATAATCAAAAAATTTCTTATTATAAATTAAAAATATCAGAAAATAAAAATAGAATAAATAATTTAATGAATAATTTAATTGAATTAAAATATTATATTAGTGAATTAGAAAAATTACTTGAAAATAGAAATATTAAAACTACTTATCCAATAAAAAATCATAGAAGAAATGCTTCAATGGAAAGAATAAATGGATATATACATAAATCCATAGATTTAGGTTATAATAAAACTAATTTTGATAATGATAATTATAATTTTCAATTAATAAATTCTTTAAAAAGTATGATAATTAAAATGGATAAAAAATTAAATGATTACAAAAAAGAAGATGAAATATTAAAAAAATTGTAAATAATAAAAAAAAATTTTTTAATCTAAATTATATAATATAATGTATATATTTTATAATATTTTTTCAAAGAAATTAATAATTTCAAAATTTTATTTATATATATCAATAAATTATTTAATATTTTTATAAATCATTTTCAGTATCATCCATTCCAGAAATTTCTGAATTATATTTTATAACAGGAACTTCTAAAGTTTGTTCATTATGATTACTATTACTTTTATAAGTTATATCATTATTATTATTATTTTTAGAGATTGAAATAGATAATTCTGAAGAAATTTCTTTATTTTTAAAATCAATATTTTCATTTTTTATATTTTGTGTCATATAATTATTAGGAATTTGTTTAATTAAATTTAATTGTTCTTTTGAATTTTCACTTGAATTTAATGATTCACTTTTATCATCATCAATATTTTCACTTAATTCTAATTCACTATTGTCTTTTTCTTCTTTAATATAACTATCATTTTTTATATTTTGGCTTTTATTTTTTTCTTTTAATTTTAATAAAACTGTATCAAGCATTTTTTCCATATTATTTATTTTATTTTGAAGCATTTGAATAGTTTGATTTTGTTCTTCTAAAACATTTCCAATATTATCATCAATTGGTATTGTTTGAACTTCTGCATCTTTTTTACAAATAATAGAAAAATTATTATTAAAGTTTAATTTATTATTATTTCCATCTTTAAAATTATTTAAATTAAAATTCTGTTTATGTGCATTTGAAGGTGAAGGAGTAATTGACATTTTTTGAGATATAATTAAACTTTGCATTTTTTTATGTGCAAAATCATTTTTATCTTCATTTTCTTTATTTATTTCTTTTGAATTTAAATTATTTATTTTTTGATTATTATTATTATTTAGTGAAAAAGGTGTATAATTTGTATTACTTTGAGAAAAAAAATTCATATTATTTTGAGGTTGTTCATTTGATGGAAATTTTTGTAATATATTATTTGGAGGTTGTGGTGGTTTATTTATATTTATTCCTGTATTTTTAAAAGGAAAATTAAAACCATCATTTTTAAAAAAATTATCATCAATATTATCATTCATTAAATTATGATATTGAACAACTAAATTTCTTCCTGAACTTGATTTAGGTAATTTATTATTTTGAGGACTTTTATTATTTATAGGAGATAATTTATCAAATTTAATATTATTATTATTATTAAAATTTTCAGTTATAGTATCTAAATTATTTAAATGACTTGGTTCATTATCAAAAATATCTTGTAAAGGATCAAATGAAGGTGCTTTTGATTGCATAATATTCATTATATTATCTTTTATACTGTTACTATTATTATTTGTTTGATTTTCTAAGGTATTAATATTATTATTTGTATTATTAAAATTACTATTATTATTATTTTTTGTTTGATATGATGATTTTTCTATATTTGATTTTTTCAATATATAATTATTTGCTGATATTATATTATTATTACCAGATGATATAAATTTATTTGAATTTTGTGATAATATATTATTTAAATTTTTATTATTCATATTTCCAAAAACTGAGTTTTTTAATGATGAATTTGATTTGGAATTTAATGACGGAATTAAACCATTTAAATAATTAATATAATTTATTCCACTTTCAATTTTAACATTTTTCATACTTTCACTTAAATCAAAAACTATATTTTCTTTAAGAGAAAATTTCCTTTTCATAATTAACCATTGATTACAAAAATTTTCTAAAATATTTTCAACTTCATGATTACTATTATTATTTAGATTTTCATTAATAAAATTTTTTTCTTCTTCATTAGGAACAACTTTAACTTCATAAAATTGTTGAGAACCTTTAAAAAAAATTATTAAAAGAAACATTCCTTCATCAGGAGAAGGAGAAAAAATAGTTTCAATTTTAGAAGAAACTAAAATAAATTCAAAACATTTTTTAAAAATTAAATATTTATATTTATTTAATAATTCTTCAATACTATCATATAAAGAAGAATCTTCATGTTTTAAAGAAATCCAAATACCAAAAATTATTTGTTTTAAACTTTGAGAATTTTCTAAATTTTTTATTGAAGTATCATCAGTTAAAGTTATTATTCTTTTTTCTGCTGTCATTGATAAAAAACCATTTATTATAGTTTGATTTCCTATTTTTATTGTTGAATGATGTCTATTCATTAATAATTTATTTAAATTAAATTTTGAAGAAAGAGATAATTTTTTTATTCTCATTAATTCAAAATTTATATTTGGAAATATTGTATATAATGTTGATTTTATGTCTATATATGGATTTATTATTTCTATTTTATTTTCTACTTTTATTCTTTTAAATATAAGAAAATTTTGAAAAAAATTTTCTCCTGATTTTGATAATTCTTTTTTCAATTTTTTAATTTTTTTATATGTACTTTCAATTAATTTATATTTATTTTTTTGATATACTTTTTTATCATATTTTATTTTAGGATTCATTAATAAATTTAAATTATTATTATCTGAATTGTTATTTATTATAGAAAATTTTTCATTTAAATTATTTGTATTTAATTGACTAATTACATTGCATAATATTTCTTCTCTTTCATCATTATGTAAATAATTATTTATACATAATAATAAACCTTGTGTTCCACTAATTGAAGGAAGTAAATCTATAATTTTTAAATAAATTGGTTTTTTTGATATATAATCTCTTTTCCAAAAATTTTTTTTTATTGTGGCATTTCTAAGTTTAATATTTTTTTTAAAAAATTTTTGAACTTTTTCGAAAGGAATTTCTTCTTGAATTTGAGAATTTTCTTCTATAATTTCTGAATTTATTGCATTTTGATTTTTCATTATTACTCCTGTTAAACTCATATTTGATTTATCATTATTACTTATAAAATATTTTGAAATTGAATTCATTTCATTTCCAATATTCGAATTATTATTATTTGTATCAATTCGATTCATTTTTTGATTTAATAATAATTCTATATAAATAATAATTTTTAAATTTAATTTATATATTTAAATTTAATTATTTATCAAAAAAGTATTATTTATTTATATATTCTATAAAAAAATATATTTTTTATTTTTTCTTTTTTTTCTTTGCTGGATTTTTTAAAATTTTTGATATTTGTTTCAAATCAACAACTGGATTCATATTTTTCTTATTAATTGTTAATGAATCACCAGATAAAATTTCTTTTAATCTTCCATTTTGTTTTGATAAATTATTTTTATTGAATAATCCATTATCACTTAAAGATAATTCTATAGTTTGTTTCTTTTTATCATTATTTTGATATGAAAATGCTAAATTATATTTCAATGTATTTTTTTGAAAATCATTTTCTGTTTTTAATCTTTCATATTCAATTAAATTACTTAAATAATTTCTTTTTTGTTTTGGACGATTATTTTGATTAATATTATTTTTAATTTCTTTTCTATCATCACTTTTAATAGTATTAATATCAGGAAATATATTTTCTTTTTTTTCTTCAACTTCATTTTCTTCATTTAAATAAGATTCTATTAATTTTAGATTATTTTTTTTTTTTGGTAAATCGATTATTTCATCAATTTTTTTTTGTGAATCATTTAATATTGTAATTAATATATTTTGAATTGTTTCAAATAATTCAATTAAATTTTTATTAAATTGACTTTTTATTATTTGAATATTAACACAATCAATATAATAATTTAATTCTTTATCTTTTTCATTCATTTCTGAAAAAGCAGAAATAAAATCATTAAAATGTGGATTTTCAATTTTTAAAATTTCTTTTTTTAATTCATCTAAAATTTGAAAATCTAAATCATGTTCTGGTTTTAAATTTGAAAGTTCTTGAGTTTTAGAATCAATTTGTTTAATTAATTTAATTAAATTATCTAAATAATCTTTTCTTATTGTATCTGATATCATCCATTGATTACTTTTATTATATGATTTATCAATTAAATTTATTTCTTTTAATAATTCTTTTTTATAATAATATATTCTATTTGACAAATTACCGTTTTCTAAATTAATTATTAAATGATTTTCATGCATTGGATATTTTATATTACATTCTAAACAATTAAATTTATTACATTTTCTACAATATATTATTGAATCTTTTTTTTTACACATTTGACATTTTATAACATTTGGATTTAATTGTTTTAATCTAAATTTTAAAGGATTTTCGCTTTTTCTTTTACTTATAATTTTTATTTCTTTCGGATTATTTTCTTCTTCTTCTTTTTCATTTTCTTTTTCAATATCTATTATTTTTAATTTACATGATTTATTATTCCCAAGATAATCAATTATTATATTTGAATTATTTGGTAATAATACTTCTTCATTATATATTTTTAATTTTTCAATTGGAATTTTATATATTTTTTGAACATAATTATAAAGTTGAGATAATTTTGCTGTTTTTGATATTTCTAATTTATATTCTGTATTTTTATAGAGTAAATTAACATTCATTTATACTTTTTTTAATTAAATTATTAAAACTTAATATTATGAAATCTTTTCAAATTTATTTATAATTATAAAATTAAATTAATTTTATTCATTTATTTTTCGAATTTCTTCTAAAAGTTCTAAATTCTTATTTTTCTGATATTGTAATGAATCTAATAATTGTTTAAAATCATTATTATTTTCTCTATTTGGTATTTCATTTAATTTATTGATGACGTCAATAAACATATTTTTATATTTTTCTTTTTCTCTATTTAATTTCTGAGATTCTTCATATATTGCATTTCTATTTTCTAAATGATTATTTTCATTATTTTGAAATTGTTGTTTTATTATAAAATTCTCTTGTTTAAGACAATTAATTTGATAAATTAAATTATTAATTTTATTTTCAAAATTTTTAACAATTCCTCTTTTATTTTCCTCATTATTATTTATAATATTTGTTAAATTATTTTTCATATCTTCATTTTCTTTTTGAATATTTTCATAATTTTTTAATTTATTTTTTAATTCCATTAATTCTTTTGAATTCTTATTAAAATGTTCTTCAAAAGAATCTCTTTCAATTTTTAAATTATTATTTTCATTATTTTTTAAAACAAGATTATCATTCATTTGATTTTTATAAAAAATTAATTCTTGGATTTTTTCATTTTGTTGATTTATTGTAATTTTTGCTTGTTCATATTGATCATTTAATTCAGAATATTTTAATTTTAAATTTTCAAAATTATTTTGTAAATTTGAAATATTAATAATATTATTTTCAGAAATATTTAATTCTTCTGCTTTTAATCCTAAAGATTTATTTAATAATAAAATTTCGTTTTCTTGTGTTTCATTTTTTTTTAATAAATCAATTTTTTCACTTTCTAAATATCTTATTCTTTGAATTAATTGTTCATTTTCATCTCTTAATTTATTATTAATTTCTATTAAATTTTGATTTTTAGCTCCAGAAATTAATTTACTTTCAATTTTTGATTTATAAAGTTTCATTTCAGAAATTTCTTTTTCCATAGATTTTTTTTCTTTTAAATAATTATTATTTATTCTTTGTAATTGAGTATTTTCTTTAACTAATTTATCATTTAGATTTTTTATTTTCTTTATTTCATCTATTTTTGATTTTAATTGTTTTTCAATTTTTTCATTTTGTTTTGTTAAACTTATTATTTCATTTTTATATTCATTTTTTTCTCTATTACTTGTTAAATTTTTAATACTATTTTGAAAAGAAACTGTATTTGTTCTATTATTATTAGAAAAAGTTTGTAATTTTGGTGTTACTGGTTCAGAAATTTCTTTAAAAAAATTTTCTGCAATTTGTTCATAATTTTCTTCTTCTGGAATTGTACCATTTGATTGTTGTAAATAAAAATTTTTTTTTGGCTTTATTTCATTATTATTATTTATTTTTTGGTTTTGGCTTTGTTCTTCTATATTTTCTTCTTGAATTATTCTCATTAAATTTTCATCTATTATATAATCATCCATTTAAAAAAAATTATTTTCAATTATAATTTGGAAAAAATTTATTTTATTGGAAAAAAATAATTTAAAAATTTATTTCTCAAATTTTTTTTAAAGTTTAAAATATATTTTATAGAAATAAAAAAATTAAATTTTAATGAATAAAAATTCATAAATTTATAATTATATATTTATTAAAAATTAGCTTTTATTTTCAAAAGTGAATTCAATTTCTTCAGATTCATTATTTTTATTAATACTATTTTGTTCATTATTATCATATTCAAAAACTTCTTCATTTTCAAATAACATTAAAATATAAGCAGTAATACTTAATACACTTCCAAAAAGATATAAAAATCTATAAGGTAATTTTAATTTATCAAAAGTTTTAGAACTTGTTAAATACGAAATAAAAAAAGACATAATAGCAGAAAACAAATTAGAAAATTGATCTCCTAAACCAAACATACCTTCAATTTCAATAGAATAATCAATACCAAAAATATTATAAATAAAAGGAATAAAAGAATATTTTTGACCAACTGTTGCTAATTCAGAAGCAAAAGCTAAAATAACATTTAAAATTGGATTATCTAAAAAAAAAGACATTAAAATTCCTATTATAAATCTTAATAAACATAATGTTCTTAAAATTTTTGTTGAACCACTATTATCTGCAATATAACCTACAATTGGTGCTACTAATAATTTAAATATTCCTAATATTACTCCTATTATTCTATTAAAAAATGCTGAAAACATTAATATTCTAAAATTTTTAAAATTTGCCATTACTAAATAAGATACAAATGGCGATAATATATTATATATTGCTAAATTCCAAAATCTTTTACTTTTTAATATTTTTTTCATGTTTTTTTTATAATTTTCATCTTTTATTATTTGCCTTTTTTCCTTTAATTTTTTATAGTCTTTCTTTTTTATTTTATTATTTTTTAATTTTGTTTTTTCTTCCTTTTCTTTTTTTATCAAATCTAAAGATGATGATTGATTATTATCTTTTATTGTTATTGATTCATTAAAAGTTATTTGATTATTAGAATTATTATCATTAAAAATAGTATTATTATTATTTTTTATTGATATATTATTTTTATCATTATTTTCAATTATTACATTTTTATATTCTCTATAAAAAAACACACTTAAAATAGTCATGATAGTAAAATCAATAATTAAAAAAATAATAAACCTTTGATATCTCATAGAAATATATTCAGGATAAAATTGATTTTGAGTGCCTTTATTTAAAGAATAATCATAAAAATTAATATATTTTTCAGAAAGATAAAAAAAAATACCAAAAAAAATAGTAGTACAAGTAGCAATAATAGATAACATAAAACCTTTTTTTTTTGGTTTATAAAGGCAAATATTTTTTAAGCAAATTTGACTAGAACAACCAAAACCAATTCCAAGAAAAATAGTAAGACAATAATAAAACCAAATATTTTGTTGAATATATAATAAAAATAAAGATAAAACAACAGTAAAACCTCCAAAAATTATTGTTTCTTTTCCTCCAATTTTTTTTTCCATATAACCTCCAATTGGTCCAATTAATTTAGTTGTTATTAAAAATAATGGAGTATTTATTACTCCATAATGTATTGTTACCCAATCTTGTTTTAAATGAATATATGATGTTGTATATGCTGTTAATTTCCATAATAATGATACATGAGTTGAGGATATTTTAAAAAATATTGTTGATATTAATGAAAATATAAAATTTTTATCTCCTATTTTACTCATGTTATTTTTATAAATACAATTTTATTTAAGTAACAGATAAAAATAGGATTAATTATTTATAATAAAAAAAAAATAATCATCTAATTGTTTCGTTTTATTGTTATATTTTATTTTGTATTTTAATTTAATCTTTTTTTTTTTGTTTTTTATGTTTTTTTATTTTTTAATTAATTAAATTAAAAATCGAAAAAACTAAAAGTAATTGAACAAAAAAACAAGGATATATAACAATTAAAAAAAAATCAAAAATAAAAAAAAATAAATTACAATTTCTAGATAAAATAAATCAAATAAAATTTAATTTTTAAAATCCTAAACCTAAGAAAAAAAAAAACACTTATTTAATTGAATTTATCAACAGCATTTACCATCAGATTTTTTTTGAGAATTCCCTTTTTTTAAAACACTATTAGAAGGAGTTTTTTGGGTATTTTTAATTTTTAAAAATAATTGAAGTAAATTCATAACTAATTCATCAATTTGTTTATGATTAGTAGCAGTAGTTTCTTTAATAGTAGCATTAATCTCTTTTGCAAATTGTTCTGCTTCATCAAATTTAACTTGTTCTTTATCATATAAATCACATTTATTAGCAGCAATACCATAAACTGTATTTTCTTTTCCTAAAACTTCTAATGTTGTAGGATACCAATATTCTTTTATTTGTTTAAAACTGTCATAATTTGTTATATCATATACAAATATTACTATATTTGATTTATTGATAAATATTCTACTTAATGAACGAAATTTTTCCTGTCCTGCTGTATCCCAAAAACATAATCTTATTTTTTCTCCTCCCATTTCTACTATTTTATATTCTCTTTCTCCTCCTATTGTTGATTTAATTTCTGCAGAAAATTGCTCACTTATATATTGCTTTATAAAGGAGGTTTTTCCTACTGAAGATTCTCCTATTAATGTTATTTTACATTTGATTAAACTGCTCTCATAATCATCTTCTTCATCTGACATTTTTTATATAAGATTTTTATTTAACAAAGATTATTTTTTTTTTTTTTTGTATTTTTTTTTGTATTTTTTTTTAATTTTTTCTTTCTTTTTTTTTTGTATTTTTTTTTTTATTATTTATTATTTATTACTTACTTTAAATTAGTTTTATTTTTTTTTCATTTTATGATTTCTAAATATCATTTTGAAGATTAAAAATAAATTTATTTTATTAAAAAAACATTTATTTAAAAAACTATAATGGAAGAAGCAATCCAATGTAAAATAGCATTTGTAGGTGAATCAAAAGTAGGAAAAACTTCATTAATTCAGCAATATGTTAATAATTTTTTTGATCATAATTATATAACAACAATAGGAGGAGATCAATTAATAAAAGAAATAACAATAGATAATAAAAAAATAAGTTTAAATATATGGGACACAGCAGGTCAAGAAAGATTTAGAAGTATTAATAAAATATTTTTAAAAAATGCAAAAATTGTAATATTTGTTTATGATATAACTGTAAAAGAAAGTTTTAATAAAATAACTGATTATTGGTATCCTAAAGTTATTGATATTTTAGGTGAAGATATTATTCTTGGATTAGCAGGAAATAAAAGTGATTTATATGAAAATGAAGCTATTGATATTGATATTGTTAAACAATTTGTTAATGAAAAAAAAATATATTTTAAAGAAACTTGTGCTAAGAATCATGATTGTGTTGAAACTTTATTTTCTGATTTAGTTCAAAAATTTTATGAAAGTTATAAAATTAATCCACAAAATTTTACTTCTGTTAGTATATCTCATTCTACTATAAGTGAAAAAAAAGAAGGATGTTGTAAATAAATTTAATAATTTAAAAAATTTTTTTATTCATTAGACCAACTTTCAAGAGAATTTTTACATCTTTTTTTATATTCATCTTCACTTATTCCTTCAAATTTAATTGAATCTGAATTTAATGATTCTTGAATTCCAATATAATTAGATAATATTGTAAAATATTTATCTTCATCAATACTAAGTAAATATTTAATACTTGAAACAAATTTTTTCGGTTTTCCTTGAAGAAATAATAATAATCTTAAAGGAGTTTTATCATCTTCACCAGGATAATCTATTCCATTAAATACTAATATTTTAGTTAATAAAGCTTCTAAATTATATATTGCTTTTATTTTTCCCATTGGAGAATTTTCATTATCAAAATTACTAAATAATTTATTGGAATCTAATATAAAATTTGAATAAAAAAAATAATTTTTATTTGAATCAATATGAATCATTTCTACCCAAGATAAACTAATACATTTTTGATATATAAGAAAATCCTCATCATCTCCTTGTTTAAGAAACATTTTTGAATATAAAGAAGAATAAATATATTTTTGAAATTTTTCTTCATCTGAAATTTTATGTATTTTTTTTAATAAATCAATATATTTATCTATTACTTTTGAAACATTACAATTTTTTTCCAATTCAAATATTGATTTATTGTTTTCTTTTGAATAAGAAACAAAATCTGGGAAATTGTTTATAAAATCATTTATATTATTACATATTCTTTTATTACCTTTTTTTGATTGATTTATTTCATTTATTGGAGAAACATCAAATTGATTTGGAAATAATATACTCATTTCAACAAAAAAATCAATTGTATTTATTTGAGACATCACTTTTTTATTTCCTTTTATTTCTTCTAATACATCAATATTTTTTTTTAATTTATTAAATAAATCTTTAGAAACTGATTCTATTGAATTCCAATCAAAAAATTGTTTTTTATATAATTCAATTGAATTAATTAAATCTGATTTAATCCTATTTAATAATTTCGAATAATTATTTTCTTTATATTCTTTAGGTAAATTACCCATTAATTTAAATAATATTTCACTATACCATTCAAAAGGAATATTCATATCATCATTTACATTTCCAAATTTTTTAATTTCTTCAAAAAAACCCATTAAAGAAAATTCTTTAAGTGGAAAATCTCTTTTATCAAGTGGAGGAAATCTAAATAATAATTCACATATATAATTTTCAATTATTAATAAATCTTTTTCTAATCCATTTGATATATTTTTAATTTTATTTTTATAAGGTTTTAATCTATCTTCTAATTTAGCTAAATGAGAAAATTCAGGAGATATTTCATTTTTAATTACTAAAAAAAAATCTTTTGATTTAAAAAAATGATTTTCAAGAAAATTCATATTGGCTTTTATTAAAAATTTATTAATAATATTAGCTAATACTCTTCTATTTGTTTCTCTTTTTGTTTCATTTTCTTTTGGTGTTGGATTAACATTAGATAATACTATTTTAAGGGGATTAAATATTATTTCTAAATGTTTTGGCTGAAAACATATAGTATATTGAACCATTTTTGAATTTGGATTTTCAGTAAAATAATCATATTCTAAATCATAGTGATCAATTTGATTTGAAGTTAATTTATCTATATAATTTGAAAAAGAAATATTAGTTATTTTAGTTGTTATTTCTAAAATTATTGGCATTGCTTCTTTTAAAAAAAACCAATTAAAAGGAGTCAGTTCTTTTTTATTTTCATTATTAAATAATTCAAATGAAACAAGATTTTCAAGAACTTCTAATATTATTTTCATTTTATCTTTTGTATGTTGAGATATTATAAATGAACTTATTAATGCTTTTTTATCTGGTTCTAGAATAATTGTTTTAAATATAGTTATAAAAAAGAATTTTGAAATAAATTTTTTTTCTTCAATTGCATTAATATTTTTAAACTTATTTTTTAATAAAATTGAAATCATTTTAGAAACACATTTTAAAGAATAAGGAATGAGATTTATATTTTCATTTAAAGTATTTAGAATTAATAATATTGATTGTTTTATATTATAAAATATTATTACATATTCATTTAATAATTCTTCTGAGTTTTCTTCTGCAAAAATTAAATCAATTAAAGGAAGATTAGTATAATTATTTGGATTTTTATTCAAAAATTTGTTTAAAATATATTCATAATATTTTTTTAATTCAATATCATCAATATTTTTTAAAGTATTTTCTAATATTTTTTGGTTAAATAAACTGAAATAATTTTTATTAAATTTTGCTTGAAGATTTTCTTTTTCAGTTGAAAAAGTTTCAGGTAAAAGTAAATCTTTACTTCTTTTTAAAACAAAAGAATTTGTTAAATTTTGAATAGTAAAATCCCATATATTTTCATTTTGATTTTCAATTCTTGATAAAATATCTTCTAAAATAATAGTAAAAAATTCTTTCACTTCTATTCTTGAACATAATTCTTTTAATAAAATACCACATACAGTCTCATTTAAAAAAGGATTGATATCATCTTCTGATTTTAAAAAATTAATTTCTCTTTCTAATAATCTAAAAATTATTGATAATAATTCATCTTCTGTTTTATAAGGAGATAAAATATTTTCATAAAAACTATTCATTATAAAAGGACTTATTATTTTTATATTATCATTTTCTAATCCTGTTAAAATTGTTAAAATTAATTCTGGATCTTTTCTTAAACATAAAAAAAATTTTTCTATTGATTGTTTCATTATTGCATTCCCTGTAAATATTATATTTAATTCATCTAATTTAAGTTCTTTTTCATTTTCTTCTGATAATATTTTTATTTTTGAAGAATATATTTCTTTTAATTTTTTTTCAATATTTTCGGATAATGTATCATTATTCCTTTTTAAAGATTGTCTTGTTGAGAATTCATTTCTAACTAAAAATTGTAATTTTTGAAGATAATCAAAATTAATATTATTTTCCATTTATATATAATATTTTATTAACAATTTATTGAATTTAAATTAAAAAATCATTGAAATAAAATATTGTGATTGATTTATTTAATAAAAAAATATTAACATAATAATTCTTTGATAATATTTTTATTGAAAAAAAAAAATTTAAAAAATACCTAAAAAATTTATTATTTTCGAGTTTTAATAAAATTACCTTTTTTTAAATAAAAATTAACCTTAATTTTTATATTTAAAAAATAATAATTGTAAAAATAAAATTTTCAAATTTATACAATTTCTGGTCTTGTTTGAACAACATAAAAATTATCACTAGAATAATTACCTTCAATATCTTGAGCTTTAACATAATTACCTTCAATATCTTCTCCTTTATTTTCATCTCCAATTTTTTCTTCAATATTAATACCAATTTTTCCAAGTCTTTTCCCAACTTGAATAATAAATTCTTCATTATTAGATAATTGAATATCTTTATAACTAATTAATTTTTTATTATTAGTTTTTCTTTCTAATTCATAGCTAAAACTACTTAAATTAATAATATTAACAGTATCATCATTTCTATTATAAATTAATCTATAAGGAGCTCCTTTTTGATCACTTGAAGCCAAAGTTTCTCCTAATCCAATTGCTAATTCTATATAAACTTCATTTTTATTTGAATTTATTGGATTAATTGTATGAATAACATAACAAAATTCAGGTTCAGTCATTTGCATAATAATAACAGACATTTTTGCTAATTTTGTTTCTATATTTAATTTTCTTCTATTTATTATTGCTCTACTATTAAATACACTTGCCCATACTTTTCCTATATATTTTATTATATTTTCTTTATTTTCTAATTCTATATTTAAATATGAATCAAATAATCCTGCTCCAGATTGATTTTTATTATCTTCTAAATTACTACTTGAACGTATTGCTAATAAATTATTATTTGATGTTAATGAATTAAAATTTGATGTTATTGTTTCTATTATTTTTTTTAATGTTTCATCTCCTTCTTTATATAAATTTATTATATAATTTACAAAGGATTCTCTAAAATTTTGAGATTCTATATCTAAATCTTTTAATTCACATTTTTCTAAATTTGATAAATCATTTTGATGGTCTTTTAAATATAAATTGAAAAAGTTATCAAATATGTTACTTGGAATACATACTGCAAATGGTGTTATAAATAAATCTGAATTTTCTGATATATCATATAAATTTTTAATTTTTACAAATTTACTTCCTGTTTTTGAAATTTCTTTATCTTTTACTGTAAAAGTTAATTCATCTTTTTCATTGGAATTATTTTCTTCATTTTCATTATTATTTACATTTCCATTATTTGTTTCTTCTTTTTCTTCATTTTTTTCTTTTTTTTTTGATAATTTATCAATTTTATGAATGTTAATTTTACTTTCATTTAAACATTCAAAAGAAACTAAATCTTTGTTTTTAAATTTATGAATATAATCTTTAAATATTTTTTGATCTAAAACACAACAAAAAGCAGCTCCATGTTGTCTTACTCTTATACTTAAATGAGATAATTGAGATAAATCTTGATTTAAAATAACTCCAATTACATTTTCTGGTATTTCTTCTGTTCCATCTGAATTTTCTATAAATAATATTTTTTCATTATTTCCTTCTATATTTTCTTTATTATATAAATCTATATTTTCAAAATAATAAAATTCTCCTTCAACTGAACCTTTATTTATTATATTATATGGAGGTAAATTTAAATAATCTCTTATTATTGTCATTAATAAATCACAACATTTTGAAAATTGAAATATTATATTACTTCTAATAAAACTTTCTACAAAAACTAAAACTGAACGTTTATTTATGTTTAATTTACTTCCTAAAAATAATAAATTATTTGGATTGAATAAATATTCTAAATCAGAACATATTTCTATTGATATATTATTTCCTCTTTCAACTATTGATTTTATTTGTAACATTACAAATTTATTTAAATTATTTATATTTTTAATAAAATAGTCATAATCACTTTTTAAATTTGTACTATTTTTTGTTGCAATTTCTGATAATTCTAAACTTCTTAAACAAAGTTCAAATAATTTTAACAAATTTTTAAAGTAATTTATTTCAAATTTATTTATATTTATATTTTTCGTAAGATTATTAATATGTTCACTAATAATAACAAAAAGTTTACTTTCTAATTCAATATCTAAATTACTTGTAGTTTGTAATAAAGTTTTATTAATTTCTTCTTCAGTATTAATTTCTTCTTTAATTATTTTTGAGCAAATATTTTCTCTATATTGAATAATAGTTTCAATTCTTTTAACTAAATCATTATTTTTTAAAACATCAATAATTTTCTGAGTATCATTTTCATGTTCTTTTGAAATTTCTTTAAATTTACTTAATAAATGATCTAATCCACTAGAATTGAAAAATTCTTTTAATTCTTCATAAAAAATATAAAATTCATTTTTAAAAGCTTCACTATAATCAGCATCTTTAATTTTTTCAATAAAATATTCACAAACAATTAAATCATCAGGTCCAGCATTTCTATGTAATTTATTTTGTAATTTATGTTTAATTTCTTGCTTCAATTCATGAGGAATATCATTTCTATGAGCAATATCTCTAATTCTAGTTAAAGGAACAGCAACCATAAATTGCTCATTAAAAGAGGGTAAATTTTTTAAAATAGATCTTGCAACAATACTAAAAGCATTATATGTGATTTTTTTTGAATTTTCATAAATTTGTTTATATAATATACTAAATATATTAAAAGCTTGTTTTGCACTGTGATTTGGACGAAAATGAGATCCATCTTCACTACATTTTATTTGTCCTGAATTTATAAAATATAAATATGCTGCTATTAATGATATTATTTCCTCATTATTATGATTTGTATTTATTAAATCACATACACATGATAATTTCTCTCTCCATGTTTTTTTTTCTTCATTTTTTTGGACTAATATATTTATAAATTTCTCTATTTCTTCATTTAATTGTTTTCCATCATATTGAAAGTTAATATCTTCTAATTCTACATTTTTTATTTGTTCTCTACGAGATTTTACATATTCATCTGCATTTGTATTTATATATTGATAATTATTATTATTATGTTTTTTATTTTCATGATTGGATTTTTTTTTTGGAGAATTTGAATTTGATTTTATTTGAATTGTTTCTCCTGTTGATTTATTTATTGCTTGATTTGATTTATTATTAAATTCACCATCATTTATTATATAATAATTATTATCCAAAGATGAAAGATCTAAATTTCTATTTCCATCAAAATTTTCCCATCTTACATTGTTTGAATTATTTTTTATAATATATTTATATTCTAAAGAAGATTTTTTCTTAAATTTTATATTATCTGTTTCCCAAAGAGGAAATTTAGTTGAATCTGTTATTAATTTTTGAGAATGATTTACATTCCAATTTCCTAATTCATTTGTATTTCCTACTATAAATAAATCTTCACCAAATTGAGTTTCTTTACATTCTATTTCGAATTTAACGTTCACATTTTTATCAGACATTTATGATTATAAAAGATAAATAAATAAATTAATTAATTAATTTAAAATGAGATATAAAATAAAATTATTGTTTAGATTTCATATCTAAAATTAATTTTTATAAATAAATGATAAAAAGGGAATAATAAAATTTTCTATCTTTATTTAATAAATAATTATATTTTAATTCCCAAAAAATATTTTTTAGAAATATTTTAAAATTATACTTCATATTTCAATAAATTAACCTAATTATTTTACATACTCTTATAATATAATTATTAAAATTATTTCATTCAAAAAAACAAATAACAATAATATTTAATTAATCAATACAATCGTTAAATTTTTTATTAACAAACTTTATCCCATGATGACTAGTATTTCTATTTGTATTAATTATATTATTATTAATCTCACTATCAGGCAGAAATTCTAATTTTTTTAAGATATGAATTATATTTAATTTTTTATTTACAAAATCTATATATGAATTTATAGTATTTTGAATTTCTTTTTTATTGAAAAAATTCGGAAGAATATTATTAGAAAATTTTTTAATATAAATAAGTGTTTCATTTTTATTAAAATGAATTTGTTGGTTTTTCTGGTCATTCATATTAAATGCAATTTTTGAAAGTTCATTATTATTATTTGATAAACTTAATTTTGTTTTGATTAATTTTGTTGATGGTGATTGATATAATTTTTTTTTAGGTTTTTGATAAATGGAATTATCATTTTCAATAATAAAATCATTTATAATTTTAAAATAATATGAATTTTTTGAATTATAATGATTAAGAATATTACCTAGTAAAGTAATTACTTTTATTACTCCACCAATAGTTGCTAAATAATCTTGAAATTTATTATAATCTTTATAAAATATGGAAGTATTTATACTATTCATAATTGATAAAGTTGCAATAACTGGAGAATCATATATATTAGTGTCTATTTTTATAGTATTAAATTGATGAAAATTTTTTTCTTTTGTTCGAGTGAAAATATATCCATTATCTATAAAATATTTTATTTGTTGTAAATAAACATAAACTCTTTTATATAATTTAGCTGATAATTCAAATCTTTCTTTTCTTATTGATAATCTATTAACATTTTCAGAAAAAGAATCTATAGTATAATCTAAGAAAATAAAATCTAAATAAGGAGTTGCAAATTTTTCTTTAATTTCATCTAAAGAATAACAAGAATTATTATTTTCAGTTGAATTAGCACAATATCTTAAAGTAAAAGAATAATAAGAAAAAGGATAATTACTCCCATATAAACCATAAATAGTTTGAGAATAATTTCTAGGTTGAATACAATAATAAGAATTTAAATTAGTAAAATTTTCAAAATATTTTTTAAATTTAGAATCAAAATGTTTATTTATATCACATTTATTTACTTCTAAAGATTGTCTATATTGAGGTGCATTTCCAAGTAATGAAGTATTATTTGAACCTCCAAACCAAACACTCATTGTCATATAATATAATCTTTCATCTTCTTCATAATCTAATGAATTTGTATCTGATAATTTAAATAAAAAAGGTAATTTATTAGAATCTGTTAAATTTACAAAATAATTTATTTCTGTTGAATTTATTATTGATAAATCTTTTCTTTGAAACATTCTTATTATAAAATAAAAACAAATTGATGTTGATAATAATACTGTAATTAAACTTATTATTCCTCCTAATATAGTTTTATATTTAGTATCTCCTTTATTATTTATTGTTAAAGATACTGGTTTTGAAAGAAAATCAAACTCTTTAAATAATTTCATGTTTAAAAAATGATAAAATTTTAAATATACTGAAATAAATAAAAAATATATAAATTTTCTATATAATTATTTAAATCATATTTTATTTTAATAAAACCTAAGAGAGCTTTTTTAATTAATAAGCTTTTATTGATTTTTAATTTTATTCTATTAAAATCTTTGTTAAATATATTTTTCCTTTAATCTTTTTATTTTGTGTTAGATAATTTTATTAATTAATTATCTTATATTAAAAATTTTAGGAATAAAAAAAATATTTAATAATTGTTATTGAAATTTAAAAAATATAGTTTTTATAGACATATTAAAAATTTATTTTTATTATTATCTAAAATATTGAAAAAAACAAGAATCCATATTATCATTTATTGACCTTCTGAAATATAATTATTTTTTTTAACACTTGATTGTTTGATAAAATTATTACTTTGATTTATACTAGGAAGGATACTTGGAAAACTTTTTTTATCATCTGAATTTATTTGAATTAATTCCAATTTTTTTAGTACATTTACTACATTTAATCTATCATTTATAAATTGTTTATATAATTTCAAAGTTTGATTAACATTTTTATGAAGAAAAATAAAAGGTAAAATTTTAGATGAAACTCTACGATTTACTAAATGAAATGATTCAAGATTCGTAATAACTTTTTGTTCATTAGTATTTGATTCATTTTTATTAATAATTTCCATACTGTTTTGTAAATTATTTTTTGCTTTATTATAAGGAAGTGTAATTTGTGTTTTTTTTTGTTTTTCAGGACAATTTATTGAAATTTTATCCTGTCTAAAATCTTTTATTAATTTTATATAATATGAATTTTCTCCATTAAAATAATTTAACATACTTCCACATAATGTTATTATTTTAACAACTCCTCCAATAATTGCAAAATAATCTTGAAATTTCATATATTCTTTATTATAAATTGATGCTTTCATTGAATTTAAAATAGTAAGAACACAAAGTAAATCATCGCCTTCTTCTAATATTTTAAAATCTGTTGTAACAGTATCATACCTATGAAATAATTCAAAATTTTTATTTGATAAAATATATCCATTATCAATAATATATTTAATATTTTCCAAATATAACCAAATCCTTTTATAAAGAGCAATTGTAAATTCATATCTTTCTTTTCTAATATAAAGTTCTTTAACTTCTTTCTTTTTTAAAGAATCTATAGTATAATCAATAAAAACAACATCTAAATAAGGAAATCTTAAATTTGATTGAATATCTTCAAAAGATAAACAAGAGTTATTATTTTGAGTAGTATTTTGGCAATATTTAATAGAAAAAGAATAATAAGAAAAAGGATAAATATTACCATATAAACCATAAATTGTTTGATTATATTTTCTAGGAGTTAAACAATAATAAGAACTTAAATTTTGAAAATTTTTAAAATATTCTTTAAATTCTTCAGTAAAATGTTCTTCTAAATTACATTTAGAAACATTTAAAGTATCTTTATGTTGAGTATCTGAAGTTGAATCATTACTTCCACCATACCATATACTTGCAGTAATATAATATATTTTTTCATCATTTTCTAATGGAATTGAATTTGTATCTGAAATTCTTAAAAGATAAGGTAAATTATGTGAATTTGTTAAATTTACAAAAGGATTTATATGAGTTGAAACAACTACTGAAATATCTTTTCTATAAAACATTTTATATAAAAAATAACATGAACTTATTATTGATAAACAAATTGCTATTATACTTATTATTCCTCCAAAAAATGTTTTATATCCTATGTCACCTTTTTGATTAAAAGTTAATGCTGCTTTATGTGAAAAAATATCAGATTTTTTGATTAAAGATTTCATTTATTAATGATGTTTTATTTAATCAATTTTTATATGTCTTTTATATTTTTTTATTAGAAAAAAAACTTTATTATTATTAAACTTAATGAATGATAATTAATTTAAAAGTTTAAAGATGTAATCATTATGATATTTTCATTAAATATTTTTTTAATAATAAATTAAATATTATGTTAATAAAAAAACCTCAGAATTTATAAAGAAAAATATAAAAAAATAAAATTTTTTAAAAAAAATGAAATCAAAAAAATCCTTGTTAAAAAGAGATATTTAAATAATAAAATATCAAAACTTTTTCAAATCTTTCTTGAAATATTTAAAGAAATCAGAAATATAGTATTTAAAGATTATTTAGAAATATTCAAAAAAAGAAATTTCAATCATTATTTGGAAATATTATCCCTTTTTCATTAAAATAATTAAATAAAAGTTATTTTTTATTTAAAATAATTATTCAAATTAATTTATTAAATTAAATGGGTAAATATGAATATTCTTGTTTTAATCAAATAGATATTTTTGGTATTCCTCCTATTTTTACAATAAGAGGAAGGACAACTTTTCAAACTCATATTGGTTCTTTTTTAACAATAATTTGTATAATGATAATTTTAATTTATATTTCATTTTTTTTAAAACAAATGTTTAATCATAAATCTCCCTATTTAAATTCTGAACTTTATTTTGATGAAATACCAAAAGAAATAAATTTAAATAATAATAATTTTTCATTTGTTTTTGGTATACAAACAAAAGATTATAAAACTTATATTGATGAAAGTATTTATCAAGTTAAGGCATTTCAACAAAAATTAATTTTAGATGAAAATGGAATTTATAGTATAAGAAGTGAACCATTAAATATAATAAGGTGTAATGAATATAAATTTAAAATTGTACCAAATTCTTTTCAGAAATTACCTTTAGAAAGTTTGTATTGTACAAATAATGATATTAATTTGAAAGGTGATTTTATGAAAGAATTTTGGAATTATGTTAATATTAATTTTACAAAATGTGAAAATTTAACAGAAAATTATTGTAAATCAGAAGATGAAATAAATGAAATATTAACTGGAGGAAGAATAGGAATATTTATTCCTGATAATAGTTTTGATCAAACAAATTATAATCATCCATATAAAACTTATGTTAGAAATTTACATCAAAGTTTTTCAATAAATTATTTTGAAGATATATTTTTATATATTAAATTAGTGGAAATTATAACTGATTCAGGATATTTTTTTGAAGATAAAAAATCAATGAATTTTTCTGCTTATGATTATATGGATAATAATATTATGTATGATAAAGATTTAAATAATTTTTTATCAATAACAATAAATGTTTCCTCAAAAAGAGAAATTTATAAAAGATCTTATATTAAATTCCAAACAATTATTTCTAATGTTGGAGGAATGTTAAAAATAGTATTATTAATAGGTGAATATTCTGTTTATTTTATAAGAATGATATTATATAAAAATTATATTTTAGAATTTTTTAATTTAGATGAAAGTGAAATTAGAATGAAAGAAGTAAGAAAAATATATCAATTACCAGGAAATAATATATTAAAAAATAATATAGAAACTCTTTTCTCTAATTTTAGTAATATTGATAATGCATCATCTAATAATATAAATATAAAAAATAATTATAGTTATGATAAAAAGAATAAAAAAATAGCTCTTCAGATTATAGGAGATAAAGATGATAAAAATATTATTTTTGATGATAATTTAATAAATAAACAATTATCAAATAAAAATATTATAAAAGAAAATAATTATTTTAGAAAAAGTGAAGTTATATCATTATCAGGTAAAGAGAATAAATTAAATATTAAATCAAATTTTTATAAACAAACAGAAAATTCATCTTTAAATGGAAAAGAATTTCTAATTAAGAATAGAAGTGACTTAACTGTTAATGGATTTGAAAAAAAAAATTGTATAAATAGTCTTTATATGCCAAAAACTAAATTAAGAATTATAAAAGTTCCTGGTTTTTTCACTGATTTTATATGTAAAAAAAATACATTTAATACTATTAAACAGATTCATGAAAATTATAAAGAAATACAATTTTTATTAGATATTGTTCATTATCTTAAATCACAAAATGAATTAAATATTATTGAAAAATATTTATTTAATGATGAACAAAGAAAAGCTTTATCTTATACTTATACATTTACTTCTGATTTTAGTTTTGAAAGAAAAGGATATGAATATATGATAAAACATGAAAAAAATCAATTTGATAAAAAAAAATATTCGAATACAAATCATCAAACAAATAAATTATAAATAAAGTTAAATTTTAAATAAAAAAATTATTCACCAATCTTTATATGATTAATTTGACTATCATTATTTACAATATCAATTGTTTTGATTTATTAAATAATTTATAAATATTTTATTAGATTTTTTTTTGTAAAAATAAATAATATAATATATTATTTATATAAAAAAAATTATTTATTAATTTAACCCTAAAATTGTATTAGAAGAAAATCTTAAATTATTTCTAGATTCTGGTGTACTATTAATACTATTTGAAATATTTGAAGATAAATTATTGTGAGTTCCAGTATTATGATAATTTAAAATTATTTTTTCAATTTCTTCTCTATTAATTAAAAGGAAATTACAATTTGGACATTTTACATTTTCATTACTTTGACATAACCAAGCATAAAGACATTTATAATGAAAATAATGTTTACATGATGTCATTACAATTTTATTTTTATTTTCTTTATTAATAATTTTAATTGTATTATTTTCTTGTTGAAAACTTTCTAAACAAATTGAACATTTTTCATTTTTGTTTTTTTTTTCTATTAAATCTGAATTATAAACTTCTTTAATAGAATTTTTAAAAAATTCATTTATAATTATTTTATTAAAACTTTCTTTTCTTCCATTCAAAGATATAATATCGAAATTTCCAATATCATTTTCATTTCTTATTTCATTAATTTCTTTATTTTGTTTAGAACAAATAACATTTAAAATACATATTATTACGATAATTAAGGCTATGATACCTAATAATATAAAAATCATTGATGAAGAAGTTATCTTATTATTATTTTTTGATAAAAATCTAATTAAAAATGGATTATAATAATATTTTTCATAACATAAAACATAAATTTCAACTTTTTTAATTTTCTTTTCATTAAAAATTTTATTACTAGTTAAATCAATTATTGATGAAGTAGAATTATTAAAATAAAATTTCATCGAAATTTTAGGATAAGCAATATTATAAAGAGTTGATTTAATACTATATTCAATTCTTAATTTATTTTTATTTTTTTTATGCTCAAAATAATATGAACATAATATACCAGAATCTCCATATCCTTCATTAATTTTTTCTAATGATAAAGTTTGTACTTGATTTCCTAAATCATCAATTTTTGATAAACCACAATAAATATTATTATGACTTTCTCCACATTTAGAAAATAAAGTCCACCATTCTTCATTATTCTCTTCTATGTTTGTTTCACATTGATTTAAATTCCAATTACAATTATAATTTGAAATACAAGTACTACAATCTTTAAAAGTTTCACATATTTCATTTTTAATATAAATTATGGTTGATGATAATAAAAGAATAAAACATTTTATCATTAAATTTTAATTATTTATGCAAAAAGTTGAATATTTTAAAAATTTAAAGAAATTTTAAAATTATAGTTGAACTATTTTCATCTTTTAAAAATTTTTTTTTAAATCCAAACTAATTTTAAAACATTATAATTAGTAGATTGAAAATTTTATAATTATTTTTATAATTTATTTTATACTAATTATGATTAATAACATCTACATACTTATGAATTGAATTTATAATATTTAAAGCAAGATCTTTCATTATTATTAATATATTTGAATAATTTTAAATTATCATAAGAAGTAATCATTTTTTGTTGATTTTGAAAAATATTAGTATTATTAAATTTTTTACCAGAAATAATAAAAAGAGCAGGAAGAACTCTTTCATAATCATAATTTTCATAAGCAATCATACCAGCAATTCTTGGGA